>CM046864.1:42770550-42875067 GCA_025617745.1 Heliocidaris erythrogramma | reverse complement strand
CAATTACCCCATTTGCTCCAACACACAAAATAACTTAAATGAAATTTTTTGTAAAAATGTATTACGTAGTATAGGATCTTTTTCTATAACAATATGCTATCTCCAATATATTTTGAGTACTGCCCCGAGATGAAATGATGAAATTTGTGTACGACAAACGGGAGAGTTGTCCGCGAGTATGTCACAATCGACTCACCAAATTGCCGATATGAGATTCGCATAGATGCAGTGATTTCATTTTTCAAACATCCATAACTTTCTTATTCCTTGTCCGATTTTTCTTTCAAACTTTCACCATGATCTTGTTTTTCTTATTTTTCTGATTACAGACAAATCTAATTACCAAGGTTGGATTGCATTCGAAGAAATGGAGTAGGAGCTGATGTTTTTCATTCAAATCTCAAATCGATTAAAATTAAAGTATATTATTTATTCTTTCAGGATTTGGCAATACTTTGACGTATCTTCCGGTGTTTACATCATTGAACACCACCTTCCCAAAGTCATTTATTTTCGCAAATACGCTGACCCAGTTTGGTACAACCTGTGGTGCCTTCGCGGTGCCTGTCATTATCGAAAGATCACTGGAAGCTTATGGCTACCATGGGGCTTTTCTCATCTTGGGCGGTATAGCTCTCCATATGCTGTGGTCTCCGCGGCTTGCGTCAGAACCCCGATAGATGCCCATTAGACAGTGTCCATCCCGAAGCCACTGCATTGTTGGATACTCACGAACGACCAAATGGAGGTTATGCAGAGGAAGATCTTTCTCCGAATAGCGAGCAAGTTCAAGAAGGTGTTCTTCTACAATCAGAGGAAACATGCTCTAGCAGCAGTCAAACCAAATCCGATGACACGTCGGAAATAACGCGGACAAACAACCAACAGCATCAACACCAATGACACCTACTTCCTGTCCTTCTACAAGAGAGTTCTTCAAATCATTTACTCTTGTCACAGAGCCTCTCTTTATACTCGTTGTCCCTGCCATCTTCCTGGAAGGCTGTGTCGTCCACTATAGCAGGCATCAGTGGCATCTTCGGCAAGATCTTGTATCTCGTTCTCTTACACTTCAACTTTACCTTTATCCTTATCTTCTTTCTCTTGCATTATCTGTGCAGCATCATTTTTCTTTGATCCCATCAGTTCGACCTATACATTTCATGCAATCACGGCCCTCAAGAGTTCTGCATGTTCATATTAGATTGTTTTCCGCCTGCAGTTGTGAAATTGTCGTTGAGGAACGAGGACAACATGCAAAGTGCACTCTATCTCATTATTCCTGTTCTTACAAGCAGTGCACTGGGTGCCGTTACGGTGGACATCATATCAGGTAGTGTGGATTTCTACAACGTCTATACTAAAAAGTCAGAGAGACGTACGGCCGATAATGGGAGACAATGGATATCCTCAATTTAAGGGACAAGTTCCGCACCAGTGAACACGCATGCCACGGACTCCCGCAAATTACGGTAATAAATTTTCAGGATTAACCAACATTCCATGAGAATATTTATAAGATTTTTAAGGGATTCTTGATACGATTTAATAGAAATATAAAGTCAAATCGGACAACTCATACTCGTTGACTTTCTACGCAGCTCTGCAAAGGTCAGGCGTGTTCACTCATGTGGAAGAGCCCCTTTAAAATTGTTTCCAAATACATTTAGAGGCTGTCTCCCTGACCGCCACACTTCATACGAGATATGGAGATAATAAGCAACCTGTAGGAAAGTTTCTATTTCGAAAAAAAGGTCGAAAACTGTTGAAGTAATGAAAATAAACATTGCTTCAATCGCATGGTTCCTGAAAGGAAATTATACAGCACGGAAAACGTATTTCGACCAGTGAGCTTCCTGTAATTCTTGTTGGTCCTTTAATATATGCTTTTTGAGCCATTTTTTAGAAATTGTATTTGAAGCGAAACTGTCAATAAAGGTAACTTGTATTCAAATATAAGTCTTCTGAAGCTTATTTGCCTACACATTCTTGAAGAATTTGCTCAAAATAAATGAACTACATGTAGTATAATTATTTATTACATTTTGTATGAACAATTGCTTTATG
The DNA here is from genome assembly GCA_025617745.1 of Heliocidaris erythrogramma. Classification (NCBI taxonomy): domain Eukaryota; kingdom Metazoa; phylum Echinodermata; class Echinoidea; order Camarodonta; family Echinometridae; genus Heliocidaris; species Heliocidaris erythrogramma. The sequence goes on along the minus strand of CM046864.1, from coordinate 42,873,000 downwards.
ACTATTATGACTATAATTCAATAATAATGTAACCATTTTATAAAGACGTTTATCTTCCCTGCTACTTTTTCTCTGGTAACCAGATTCTAGATTACTAATCACTTTGTTTTCATCCAATATCTTTTCCAAAATCAGGTCACATCCATGACGTCACATCTTCTTGTTCCACGCTCTTCATATCGTTTGGTGTCAATCAATCTTTTGATATTCTTTTTTTGTCGATCGATACTGCTGAAAAAAAAAGATGCTTACAATTTTCTGGTGCTTTTTCAGTCCAATTTCTTGCCGGAGGAACACGAACACATTTTCTTTTTGCATGTTTTTGTCCCCTCTCGTGTACTTAGGGTCGCGGCGGTCGTCAGGTTGTGATTTGCTGATAGTACACTAGTTGATTACTCTATAGTAACTATTTTTTTAATAGTAAATAGCGTATGTATAATAGGCGCTGTGATTAGTTAGATTCGTATAACGTGACGGGCAAAAATTGTGTTATAGTAGGCCTACACGATCGTTTTGCATGTTTTTTTGTCCCCTCTCTTGTACTTAGGGTCGCGGCGGTCGTCAGGTTGTGATTTGCTGATAGTACACTAGTTGATTACTCTATAGTAACTATTTTTTTAATAGTAAATAGCGTATGTATAATAGGCGCTGTGATTAGTTAGATTCGTATAACGTGACGGGCAAAAATTGTGTTATAGTAGGCCTACACGATCGTTTTGCATGTTTTTGTCCCCTCTCTTGTACTTAGGGTCGCGGCGGTCGTCAGGTTGTGATTTGCTGATAGTACACTAGTTGATTACTCTATAGTAACTATTTTTTTAATAGTAAATAGCGTATGTATAATAGGGGCTGTGATTAGTAAGATTCGTATAACGTGACGGGCAAAAATTGTGTTATAGTAGGCCTACACGATCGTGCACTATAACTTTTGATTTTGCACGGGGTCTATTTACTATAACAGTTAGTGCATGTTCTATCTATGCACCATTATTGGACTATATGAACTCAATACTGAATTATCCCTCGTGCAGGTCTATTTCACCTCGGGCTGCGGCCTCGCTGAAAGAAAACTGCACTCGCGATAATTTAGTATTTGTCGTGCACTTAACCCAGTATAGTGCATGATAGACCATGCAGTCTTTATATAATGTTAAATATATGTAAAATCAGTCAGATAGTCAATATAGTAAAACGATCATTTAAGAAAATGCCATAGTATTTCATAATAATATGAGAAATCCTATGAAAATATCCCTGTTACAAAGTAAACATACACACAAACAAAATAAAAATTCAATATTAAGTTTTTTTTCTTCATTAGATTAATGGATTGATTTATTCCGGTTTACATCATTGTATTAAGCATGTTAAGAGAGGCCTTTTCTATTACAGGGCCCATATACAGCTCGCTGTCTCCATTTTATATTGGATACACCACATTATTACGTAACCGTCTTTCTCTATGAAATTATCAACATTAAAGATAAGGAGAGTTCTGGTCATGCAATTACATTGTGAAAGAAACTGTCTCAAAGGAAATGGCAAAGGTTGATCATGTCTACATAAGAATTGTTTGATACTGTGTTGTTTTGGAATCATCAAAATAGATAAGAAATTGACCTAATCTCGTTGAAAAGCACATGTACTGTACACAGAAATTGGTATATGGGACTACAAATACTAGTGGCATGAATGTTGGGCCCAAACATTTCAGATATTTCTAGTCATATTTCGAATATAAGAGCATTTGAAGAGCAATCCTTTTCAGGAGATGTTTCTACTATGATGTTCTTCCAAACTGACATAAAAGGAATGAGAAAGCTCACAAATTATTTTCACCTTTCCCAGAACTCAAGATTCCCTTTAATGTGTATTTAATGCATCCATTAAGTTTCTCCTCTTACTCAACTTGTGGATCCGTATTTTATTCGAAACTACTTTCAGAAAACCTTTCTCTTTTCTCCAGTATGGTTCGGGAAAAGTAGTGTATTTTGACAATTATGGTTCAGGAGTTACCTCACTAATAGGACTCAGTTTGTATCGGTTAACAATTGCAATTCTTCTAGATATACTCTTCCAATTACTTGTGGCGTGCCGCTGGATAGCCTACTTGGCCCTCTTCTTTTCATTACGTACATTAGTGATATACAAACATCTTCCAATTTATTGTCATTCATACTCTTCGCTGATGACTCAAATATTTTCTTTTCTCATGCTGATGTTAATCAACTCATTACAATTGTGAATTCTGAACTGACATATGTGACCGATTGGATCAAGTCAAACAAACTTTCACTTAATCTCCAGAAAACAAATTACATGTTATTTAGTAATAAAATCAATAGTTTACCAGGCAGTATCCATTTTGATAACCATGTTCGTGATAATGTTTCTATAACAAGATTTTTAGGAGTTCTTATTGACAACAAATTATCATGGAAACCTCATATCGATAGCACATGCCCAACAATTTCTAGAAAAATAAATAATAAACTCATAACATTTTCTTCCTTCTCGAACATTGCTGACACTTTATTACACATTGATCTTTCCATATATTAATTATGGAATTATAGCTTGGGGATGTGCAATAAAAACACAATTAAACCGGATATTACTTTTGCAGAAAAAGGCTCTAAGAATAATATTTCAAAGGTAACAATATTCTTAAAGTAAATGACATATCCTTTCCAACTCGGCCAATTCGTGTACAAATTAAGACATAGTAAAGACAATCTCCCCGCAATTTTCTCTAATATGTTCCGCAAGAATACTTCTATACATTATTACCCAACTAGACAACGAAATTGCTATCATCTACCATTAACAAGAACTTTATTTGCAAAGGACTCATTTGTTTACTCTGGATCTGCATACTGGAATTCTCTGCCTCATGATTTTAAAGAATCCCCTAGTATTAATGCTTTTAAACGTATGCTTAAAAAATGTTAATCTGTCAATACTCACACCAACAGGTCAAGTCAATGCATAATTAAATATAATAACTTACCCATACCTATATTATACGTTCGTATAACATTTTATTTTAACTGAAATCATATAAGCATGCCTAACGACCTGTTCCATACACGTACCCCTGCAGTCTGTCTTTTCACAATTACCTGCACCTTCTCTTTCTGCCCCCTGTTATTATATTTGTTATCAGTTATACTTTTATAACTTCTTATATTTTGTATATATTATGTTATCTTTATACATTTTTTCACATTTTTTTCCCCTGGATTAAAACGAAATGGAACTAAGTTCAGGGGCTTGCCTCTTATACAAGCTTTGCTTCTTTCTGGCAAGTCCCTCCGTTTTACTTATTATAACCTAAAGTGTTTTTCATTTTGTATCGTTATGTTGCTGATCCTTTTTTCAAGAATTATGATATTTTCATGTATTCTATATGACACATGTTCTAACAACTTTGCTGTATTATATTTATCATGTCATGCTTCTTTATATTTTGTTTATGTGAAACGGAAAAAAGAATAAATAAATAAATAAAAATAAATAAATCCCTCCCGGTGATAGTTGTTCTGAGGTAGATAAACGCATAAGACATGTGAATCACAAATCCAACCTGCATTCTGCTAAATAACTCTTTCTACCAATGGGAAATCTGAAGGAGACGAATCGCTGCCGTCTTTAAAACCCGTTGCTCTATTGCCCGTTGACTTTCAAATCGGTGTAGTTGTTCTCTTTGTCTAAATTCATCTTCACTTTCCTCATCCGGGTATCAAAACTGTCCCAACGAAAGTAGCCCGTTTCAAGATGAACTTGAGAAGGCTTTGCGTCATGATAATCCTGTCTTCCGTGTAGAATCCGGTGATTGTGAATTAGGATCATGTCACCTGCAGAAGAAAAAAAAATGGAATAAGATATGTTTCATCGTCTTACACATATTCAAATGCCACTTATGTTTTTGTCATAGTTTTAGAAAGTTTATTTTTTCATACAATAGACCTGTTTACTAATAATCAAATTTATGGATGTTTCTTTCCTGGGGACCTAGTAACGAGGTATTCCATTAACCTGTTATTAATAAATGAACTACAATACTTGGAATCCAGTTTGCATACATTACTTGTTGCTATGTCTGACAAGCTGCCAAGAACAACCTTTGTTTTAAATGTATGCATAAAAATTGAATATAGTTGTAAACAGGTCTATTAAGTGATACTAATTCATGAATATTCATTAAGTCTATATACCTGGCTCAAGTCTGTGGCTGAAGATGTGATCCTTGCGATAGAGTAGGTCCTGTAGCGCCCTCAGTGCTCGATATAAATCGCACACCTCGCCAACCGGAAGCCTCATGACAGATGTTCTCCAGTAGTCACACAGAGTAAGCTTCGTAACCTCGCCAGCTTCATTGAGTCTGGGGAGAGAACAAGAAATGAAGATTCAGAGATGGAGAAGAGAATGGTAGAACTGTTTGATATTGGTCTTTAATTGGCTAATAAGGAGCTCTCTCTCTTTCTTCTCTCTAAGTGCCATAGTCTACAGACTTCCACAGTGACCTACAGCCCTTTGCTTCTAGCCTCCTCCATCAGCTCCACTCCCTAGGAAATAACGTGCCCCATAATGTTGATGACTACATACATTTGCTTGTATACCTATTAATTGCATTGGATTGATAACTCTGTCAGAGCATGCATCGGGGCCCTCTTGCATAAAAAGTTACGTTTAATCGCAACTCAAAATATTAAACGCAAGTCCGAAATATGCGATCCTGATTGGTTGAAAATCAACTTGGGTTTAATTTTCTGAGTCGTGATTAAACTCAACTTTTTTATGCAAGAGGGCACGGGGCAAATATTTATTATGTCCAAAATTCCATTATTCTTGCAACTTGTGTGACACTCAATGTCCAATACCTTGCTCCTATGTCAATACAGTGATTTTGTGGATTGAAGAGAGAGAGAGAGAGAGAGAGAGAGGGGCAAGATACAGGTGGAGAATAGGGGACGAATGTGTTGAGGGTGAGTAAGACGGAAAGAGAAGTAGAAATAAATAGGATAGACAAGATTAGTTGACAGCATCAGCGGACGATATACTAAATCGATCATCTACGATAAGAACTTACGTGATAGGTGCGCTTACGCTGTGATGGTAGTGCTTGTCGTTTACTACCCAAGCTTTGACGCGCCCTTCCCAGCACGGCTTGGTAAGACGTTCGAAGGCTTTGGGATTGCTTTCCTTGAGGTCGCGAGCAGCCTTGAAGCCATCCACAAAGAAATACGCACCGCCCGCTCCGTCGATCTGGTTGATGCAATGGAAGACGGCTACCTAAGAAAAAAAAAATCAAATAATGTAATAATTATATAACTAGTTCGATCAGAAAGATGGTTAGATCAATCAAGTACAATCTAAGTATTCCGTTAATACTACATCACGTCTGTAAATGGTACAACATATTACGGAATCAGATCAACTGTATCATTGCAAACAATCCTGTAATACTTCGGGGACTTCCAAGTTGTCCCTGGGCTCACAAGACGAAACGTTCATACGGTCGATGGGCCTAGATACCACAACTCACAACAACCGTTCTGGTCTGGAGCTTCACAGGAAAGAAGGTTAATTAAGAAGCTCTGAGGCTTTTTGTTCTATGGACTTTTCTTGTTGTCAAGATGAGACCGAAATTCTGTCTTGTGGACCTTGACTATGCATGGACTAACCTTAAATCAATGACTTCCTACACCCTAATGACGACAAAACCGAAGGTTCACGAAAAATAACTTCTCGATCTTGTGGATTTTCGATCTCGTGGACCCGTTCTTGTCAGGTGGAACTTTGATCTCGTAGACCCTAAATCTCACAGACCTTTGATGACGGTCCTCATCATATTGTTTAAACCATGATACTTACCCCTTGCGGATCATCAAGGAAGGAATAATCTGTGTGCAGAGGGCGGTATTCTAAACCGTATGAAGGGTGACCAAAGGCCCATTCCTTACTCCCATAGATTTGTGAAGTCGTCCTAGACAATAGCAACAAAGATTGGAAAGAAAATTTTAGTTTAAAAACTTAAAGTAGCAGGAGTATTATAAAACAGTTGCTTGCATGCGAACCACTTTCATGTTTTACCCTAATAGGTTGATCGAATCCTCGGAATTTAAAGGAAAAGTAAGGAGCCTGGTACTAAGGAACAGTGAACTTTCTCCATATCAATCTGGATGAGTTCGCATAAATAAAAAAAAAAAAAAAAAAAATAATACCAATAATGATAATAATACCAATAATGATAATAATGATGATAATAAAAATAATAAAAAACATGGACAAAGTGAATTATCATAGGCCTATAATCAAAGGTGTGAGCCGATTTGAAGATTTATTCGAACTTCACTGTTGATCTAAGGCAGTGGTGGCACCAGGATTTTTAAAGTGGGGGGGGGGGGGGCAAATGGGGGGCAAAAGAAAATGTTGGGGGGGGGGACAAAAAAATTGCGTGTACATCGCAAAATCAAGCGCGAGTGGTGCTTTCTTTTTCCTTCTTTTCTCCATTCCATTTTCACTTTTTTCTTTCCTTTTCTTTTCTTTCTCATTTTCCACCCTTTTATTTATTTATTTTTTTTTTGTTGGGGGGGGGGGGGGGGGCAAATGCCCCCATGTCCCCCCCCCCCTTGGTGCCGCCACTGATCTAAGGTACAATGACCTCGATATGCTGGTTTTTATCGCACAATTAGAAAGAATCTATGCAGTTTTTACCCATATGACGTGCCACAGATGTAGCCAATCCTATCGCTTAGCTTCATCACGTGACCCTTCTCAGCAGGGGTGCCTTGTAGTAAGACCACGCCTGCTCTCTTCAGCTGCATTTGCATGTCGTATAACACGTGGTCTGACTTTATGACATCTTATTGGCCAAAAAACAAAATATTCATAGAATTGAATATTATATTTTTCTTGAAAATAGTAATTGAAACGAAAGTGATGTTTCATTAGACAAAGATATAACGCGATGAATAACGTGATAAATCATACATTGAATTTATCACTCATATCACAGAAAATTTAAAGAAGAAATCTCGTCAAATACAAACGGTCGGTGTGACTAAGTTGAATTCACTTAGGTTGTTGTTGTTACCTACATGAACAACGGTGAACTGTCAATTTGTTTATCTTCAATTTATCCTTTCTAACAAATAGGCCTGTAAATGAAGAATAGAGCGATGTGCATCACTGGCGTCGCTAGACAATTTTCAACAGGGGAGGAGGATAGGGGCTGTCGGACCAAGTTAGCAAAAAAGAAATCCCAAATAACTTCCCCAAAAAAGTTTCCATCTGAGGTTTGAATTTTTTTTACAGCGGGAGAGAAAAAAAGCTTTCGGTTTAATCATGAATCATGAAAGCTCTGCAAAGGCAGGCGGGGTGGGGGGGGGGGAGACGTGTCCCCCATCCCCTCTAGCGATACCCCTGTGTAGCATCTCTTTAAGATACATATATATAGGCTATAATAGGCTGCACAAACCTTTCTCAGTTACCTGTATATCTGAACGTAGGCATGAGGTCACTTTTCCAAGCACTCGAATCCCAGTACACGGGTTCAATACTCCTGATGGGATCTCCTTCTGTCTGGTCGAAACGGTTGCACAGCAACCAGTTGGCGGGGTACAGACTTTTATGATCGTCACTCCATGTGATGGTGACCGTCTGGTCGACATCGTTCAACGTTATCGTTTTGATATCGATGTCGAGATCGAGTTCCTGAAAATGAAGTGAAACGAAGAATATTGGTTTTAAATTATGATTTATTCACTTGCCCATTAAATTATGATGAGAAATAATATGTCTTCCCGCGGGGGTCGTTACACAAAAAGTGTCACAACTCTTAAAAGGACGGACTTCTCGATGCGGTCTTTCAATTTGTGCGGAAGTGTGTTGTTAAAAAAAGCTTAAGTCAGTAACAATATTCGACACAGGTCATTCGTTTCGAACCTGTCATATCTTTTTAAAACTCTAGCAACTGTCAGTTTTTAGCTAGTCTATTTACATCAAAAAAAAATTAATAAACGTGTAGGTCTCTAGTAGAGGTGTCGTAGTCGAGTGGTTTAAACACTTGACTGAAGATGATGAGATTATCGTGGGTTCGAACCCCGGCACGGCGCTATAGTGCCCTTTGGCAAGACATTAATTTACATTTGCCACTCTCCACCCAGGTGATAAATGGGTACCGCTATGAAGGGGTTCCATGAGTGCTGTGAGCACTGAAATTGGTAGCCTAGCTACAGCTTTGGTAATATTGGAAGGCCTTGAGCACCTTTAGTGGTGGATATTTAGTTCTTTATAATATCCAATATTATTATTAATATTAGAAACCTTATTTATCGATATATATAAAACAGTTTTCATCAGAAATCGTATTAAACATTATACAACCACTTTTGTTCTGATAACATTATAATTTTATTCCATCGAATGACGCCTCATCTCTCCTACTCTTCATCGCCGAGACTTCTCACCGGATCTACTCTCCACCGCCGAGACTCGTTACCTCACCTACTCTTCTCTTCCAGCCACCTTTTCTCATCTGGTTTACAGTCCTTCTAAGGACTTCACTCTCACGAAAGATAATTTCTTATACCTTGTTTCTCTCTCGACTATCAATTTCTCATTTTCTCCCCTTCTCTCACCATTCTCTACCCTCATTTCAATATCCCAACAGTCCTTATCAGGACTAATGGTGAACCGTAAACCTTCTCCACGTTATCTATTCTACCATGCAAACCTTCAAAGATCATCTGAAATTTATATTATGTATCATAACATCTATCTACCACCGATGACGAACCAGTCTATGTTTTATACAGACCCATGCCAATTAAACATTTATGATGTAGCAATTTCCTTATCTAGCCTTTATGTTGATACAAAATATTTTTGTATCACATATAAAACTGTTATCTAATAAATAGGTATATCGAAATCGCTAGTCACAAAATATTTTGTCAATATCGAATGAAATCGAATGTCATCAACTATATTTTTCCCGTTTCTTACAAATTTAATTCACCTATCACAATATCAACATCGATTTTGATTTTGTGATAGGTGAATTAAATTATGTCGAGTGTTTTTAAGTTTTATAAATTCCCAGATGTCAAAACAGCTTATTATGAACTTGGGAAAAATCATTAAACTATCCTTTGTTGTGCTCGTACAATGGGCCCCATTTTATGGCTTATAATATGACATGTATGAGGGAACTGTATCAAAGGCCAATATATCATGTACAGCCGAGTTTAACATAAAACTAAGACAACACAGTCATTTGATCAGTAAAGCAACAGTTGCAAGCGACGACCTCAAAGCTGCCGGAAGCCCGTCCGACCTCTATAGCAACAGCTGAAATATACAAACTACATACTGATTATATTAAAGAAATACAACAGCTCGTATAGCGGGTTAATGTATTAGTTCCTAGATTTACGCTCTGGGAAATGAGCGTCAACAATTTTATCAAATTTGACTGAACTTCGGGGGAGCGTTTCATCATCAAGCGTTTTGTCAGTGATTTTACCGACAAATTTGCTCTCAGCCAATAAGATGCAAGTATTTCAGTAGCTTATAACAGTTGTCGGTAAAAATCACTGACAAAACGCTTGATGAAACGCTCCCCTGGTCTATTTACTGAGGGAAAGAGATTAACAAGAGCCCCAGGGGGCACGACGCTCACCTGAGGTGGATCAATTCACATCTGGTGCATGTTCTCTCTAGCACCACCAGGAGATATGTTAGAAATTGAAACAACTAGGAGGATGTACATGAGATGATGTTAGAAATTAACATAATCCCCCCCCCCCCACCCCATGGTCTACAATGTCATGTATTATTTGAATCCCCTACCCCTAAGGATGATTCCTACCAAGTTTGGTTGAATTCCGATCATGTGTTTTGAAGAAGATCAGAATATACATTTTGCCTGGCAGCGCCCCCCCTCCAGTATTTTTTTCATCGCATTTTTCCATCGCAATAGCTCACTCGAGCCTTAGGCTCAGGTGAGCTAAAAATAGTTTAATGGGCTCATAATGTCTTGTCCAGCGAACTTGACTGAAACTACCATTAATATCATGACAGAATCTGCCAGCCTGCTATGAGTCATACCGTCAAACCCACTCCACATCGATTCCAAACTGACCGTTTATTTTGGCCAGTCGGAGGTAATGTAATTTATGTATGTTAGGTCTGTTGTCGGTCTCCTTAGTGAGACTGATGGGGTGTTGCAAGAAAGTTGCAATTGATTGCAAGTTGCAACTGATCGGTACTGACCAATCAAAATCATTGTTGCAAGCGCATCTTCTTGAATGGGCAGACCCTGAACCAGTCTAATTTGCTTTACAATTTGCAATTGATTGCAACTTTCTTGCAACACCCCATAGGTTTATTTTACCCCCACAGAGTCCCTATAGGGCCACTCAGAGAAATTTCATGAACATTCATTCATTCTTCATCTATAGAGGTATCTCCATACACAATACCAAGTCTAAGCTTTGCCCGGTTCTGGAGAAGATGATGTTTGAAATTTACATAGCTTTTACAATTGGGGGCCCTCCCCCTGGGCGCCACATGTACTATTTTAGCAACTTTGGGTCCCCTACCCCTAAGGATGATTCCTACCAAGTTTGGTTGAATTCCGATCATGTGTTTTGGAGAAGAAGATCAGAATGTACATTTTGCCTGGCAGCGCCCCCCCCCCCTCCAGTATGTTACCCCCACAGGGCCCTTTAGGGCCACTCAGAGAAATTTCATGAACAACATTCATTCTTCATCTATAGAGGTATCTCCATACACAATACCAAGTCTGAGCTATGCCTGGTTCTGGGGAAGAAGATGTTTGAAATTTACATAGCTTTTACAATTGGGGGCCCTCCCCCTGGGCCCCCCTGGGGGCCACATGTACCATTTTTGCAACCGTGGTTTGGGTCCCCTACCCCAAAGGATGATTCCTATCAAGTTTGGTTGAATTCCGATCATGTGTTTTTGAGAAGAAGATCAGAATGTACATTTTGCCTGGCAGCGCCCCCCCCCCCCCTCCAGTATGTTACCCCCACAGGGCCCCTTTAGGGCCACTCAGAGAAATTTCATGAACAACATTCATTCTTCATCTATAGAGGTATCTCCATACACAATACCAAGTCTGACCTATGCCTGGTTCTGGAGAAGAAGATGTTTGAAATTTACATAGCTTTTACAATTGGGGGCCCTCCCCCTGGGCCCCCCTGGGGGCCACATGTCCCATTTTTGCAACCGTGGTTTGGGTCCCCTACCCCAAAGGATGATTCCTACCAAGTTTGGTTGAATTCCGATCATGTGTTTTTGAGAAGAAGATCAGAATGTACATTTTGCCTGGCAGCGCCCCCCCCCCTCCATTATGTTACCCCCACAGGGCCCCTTTAGGGCCACTCAGAGAAATTTCATGAACATTCATTCTTCATCTATAGAGGTATCTCCATACACAATACCAAGTCTGAGCTATGCCTGGTTCTGGAGAAGAAGATGTTTGAAATTTACATAGCTTTTACAATTGGGGGCCCTCCACCTGGCCCCCCCCCCCCTGGGCCCCCTGGGGACCACATGTACCATTTTAGCAACTTTGGGTCCCCTACCCCTAAGGATGATTCCTATCAAGTTTGGTTGAATTCCGATCATGGGTTTTGGAGAAGAAGATGAAAATGTAAAAAGTTAACGGACGACGGACGACGCACGACGGACGACGGACGACGGACAAATTTCCATCGCAATAGCTCACTCGAGCCTTAGGCTCAGGTGAGCTAAAAATAGTTTAATGGGCTCATAATGTCTTGTCCAGCGAACTTGACTGAAACTACCATTAATATCATGACAGAATCTGCCAGCCTGCTATGAGTCATACCGTCAAACCCACTCCACATCGATTCCAAACTGACCGTTTATTTTGGCCAGTCGGAGGTAATGTAATTTATGTATGTTTGATTGGTACACTGACCAATCAAAATCATTGTTGCAAGCGCATCTTCTTGAATGGGCAGACCCTGAACCATTCTAATTTGCTTTACAATTTGCAATTGATTGCAACTTTCTTGCAACACCCCATAGGTTTATTTACTGAGTGGTAAAGTAAAGAGATAAAAAGAAATGCGATAAATTGGATCATATTCCCGTCAAGAAAACTTACCATGAAATCTGTCAGTCGAGTTTGGTGACCGGCATGAAAGCAAATGGTACATCGACAGTGATCCCTGAGCCACACGCAGGGATACACCTTGCGTTCACCTGACGTCCAATTTACCTCCAGATATCGGTTACCCCCCTCTGATTTGGCCGCCACGCCCTTGATGGGATTCGAAGCGCGAACCTCGGCAATGGTGGGCCACTTGGCGTGCAGGACAGCCTCGTCTTCGAAGGCAAAAGTTTCGATCTTGACACCGTCTTCCATCTCCTCAACGACAACGTAGCCAACAACAAGAAGAATATAAATGCTTGTCCAGGTCACGAATATCAGCCTCTGTCTTGTTGCACCGTCAGCAATAGTTTATCACCTGGTTTGCGTCAGAAACATAAATGAGAAGTTCTAAAAAGAGGTCGCAGAATTTATAGGTCACCTTTATTTGCAGAATAAATAAAACATCCTAGACATAAGCATTGTTAACCGGATGAAGACATAGGCTTTTAGGTCAGTGACATAATCGAATTCTGTTCGGTTATGATTATGTGAACTATGCATGTATTGGTAGTCGCTAACTCGCTATATAGGCCTACTATGTTGATAATGAAGAATGCAGCCTGGCCAGAGTGTCCTTTCGTTCATTATTTCTTATTTCCATACAGACCCAACGATACAGCGTCCCTAAAACCGTGATGAGGTCGGTAACCGGAAAGTTCTCCTTTGTAAAGGGTTTTTATTCAATCGTCTCCACTGAACTGAAAAATCACAAGGTTTGAGTTGCATATAATGGAGACATAATGGCAACTTGATAAGTTTCGTGTATTTCGCCAATAAATTTATATAATATAGTGCGAGATGACCTGGACATCCAGAACAAACAGCGATTAATACTAGTACAAATACAAGTGCCTTGATGGTCAATAACTCCTAATTGCTCAAAGGTATTAGCTTCGTGTGTTTCGCATATATCGTGCTAGATGGCCTGGACAGAAAAATGCATTAAAATGTCAAATTAAAGTGCCTTGATTGTCAAATGAGACTTTATGACATACATGTATGAATAAAATATGTGAATAGTTTGTGAGATTGTTTATTGGGCAGCTCTCTGAAAAAAAAATAGACTCTGACGGACTTCGGCAAGAAAAAAAAAGAAGTGTAGCTTGTGGCTGTTGGGGGAGGGGGGGGGGGGGGTGGTACCAAGATATTCAGATTAATACTTAAAGGTGAATGAAATTCAACATACATTAGCTGATAATCAAGTGGAAAATTATCAGCCTTTTCAAAATATCTTGAAAATACTCCGATTTGATTACTCAGTAAGGAGAACAATCTCTCTAAAGTTTGCAGATTCCTTGCTAGATATTATCCCATGGGGGCTGCCATTATAAAACACTGTGATGTCATAGAAGTGTCTATTTACCTGTCCACAATGGATATGATGTTGCATAATGAATGGCTTTTGTACAACTTATCTTGGTGCCCCATTGTCTCGCACAGGTGATATTTAAGAGCAGTTATAGGTCTTTGTCACTTCTTTGAAGAATTGACAAACCTTTGTCTGACCAAGCAACAACTTGCGCTTGCCAAATCCTGCTTAACAAAAGAAACAGCTGAAACAGATATCTCGACACAAAACATTATACGACGTGATAAAAGTATCTTCATTTGAATGTACATGACTACAAAAATAGTTTATTCGAGAAAATCCAGTGTCATGCATTCCACAGGTGATCATGAGTGTCAGCCATTGTAGCTAGTGTATAGGTCAGTGGGTATCTCACAAATAGAACTGCTCTGACATTACTTTGTAAAGAAAATGGCAGCCCCCATGGGATAATGTCTAGCAAGGAAACTCCAACCTTTTGAGACACTGTTCTCCTTCTTCAATAATCAAATAGGAGTAATTTCAAGATATTTGTAATAGGCTGAGGATTATCGACATGATTACATATGACATACAATCTGTCGATTCTGCATCCTTTATTGGAATTTGCATTGACCAAAACCTAGATTGGAAAAAGCACATAAGCAACGTCTGCAAAACGATAAGCAAGAAAATTGGAATATTATATAGGATACGCCATTTTGTTTCAAAGAAAATATTAACAATGTTATATAATGCTTTTATTCTGCCTCACACTATTTATGGATTAGAAGTTTGGGGAGCTGCAAACAAAACATTTTAAAATCCTTTATTGATCCTTCAAAAACGAATTGTACGAATGATATCTTTCAAAGGTTTATGGCACCACACAGCTCAGTTATTCATTAATTTACAGATTCTAGATATATTTAAACAATATAGATATGTAATCGGAATGCTTATATTTGATCTCATAAATGATCGACTGCCTCATAAATTTTCAGATTATTTTTCATTTATCAATCATTCTTATCAAACACGATGTAGGGAAAATTGTAACCTCAAAGTAATAAAAATTAGAACAAATGTGGGGAAACAATCTATTTCATATTCAGGCCCTATTACTTGGAATCAGCTGCCAACAGGTTTAAGAAGTATAAATTCCAGAAGATCATTTAGTAGACAATTAAAAAAGATAATCCTCTGTCAATGAATTTCAACTATATATGAATAACAAAAAAGTAATTAGTATTAATGCTTTTTCATGTAAATATTGTAAATTGTAAATATATGTATCAATTGTAAATTGTAAATATATGTATCAATTGTAAATTGTAAATATGTTTGAATGTAAAATGATTAATATGTATAATAGTGATAATGGGCTAACCTCGATTAGCATTATGCTATTTTGTTAGCTCATTTTACCAAAGTATTTCGATCTGTATTTATGCACTGTATATTCGTTGTATTCTTGTATTCTTGGTAATAAATAAATATTCTATTCTATTCTATTCTATTATAGGCTAATGTTTGTTGCCTATCGTTCCCCTTTAATATTCTTCGAGCTCCGATTAATGGGCGTATGAAAAATAACACACTAGTGTGTACTGTGTCAAAGGAAAATATATTCAGTACCGGTATTTCTACTCAGTGTGTCATCAAAAATGTTATTGAGCTGGTTTTACTGGTTTGCAGTGGCGTAGCGTGGGCTCGAGACATTGAGGGGGGGGGGGGTAGGGGCGCTAGGTAGATGAAATACAAATTAACAAGGCCATCGATGGGGGGGGGGGGGGGTGCAGTGTGAGAGAAGCCTGCGCATCTTCTTTTCTCTTTTTAGATTTCAGAGGCTTGTCAGACATAGCAACAATTAATGTATGCAAACTGGATTCCAAGTATATTGTATTTCATTCATTAATAACAGATTAATGGAATACCCCACGAAAGAAACATCCATAAATTTGAATAACTTAGTAAACACTTAACAGGTATATTGCACGAGTATGATTTATGCTACATTGAGAAGTAATTATAGGAAATCGGACACCCGAGGCATTAGCGAAGGGTTTGAATTAAAAAAAATATATTATTAGGGTTATTATATGATAAATTGAAATAAACGGGTTATGGCACAGGAAAGAAATGACATTTTGTCGTCATAAACTAATGAACTTCTCTATCTGACAGTTTATCAGAGTTGATGAATGGTTAAACAAGATGACTAATAATATCAAATAACCTCACATGTGAACATATGGTTGTTATTGTAGGATCTATTTTGAAATCAGCTTTGCGGGGAACATTCCGAACAATCTTTGTCCTGTTGTATAGGCATGATAAAATTTTGTTGAGAATCAGATTTTCTTATGCGTAGTAGAGATCGATGATCCCCGTGAACTACTGTAACTGCTAGATCGGGGGTGGGCGGAACTTGACTCTGAACATGTCCCCTCCGCGAAACTTCAGTCTGGCGTACCGCACAAAAGAAAGAAAAAAAAAATATGCACATTTTGTATGAGTTTGCCAATGCCCTCAGCGAGGGGGTGGGGGGGGGGGGTGGAGTATGTCCCCTTCCCTAGCTGTTATCATTTTCTGGTATACACATTTAATAGCGAAATGATGTACAATGATGTACAATATACAATGTAATGTTTATGCCCTATATAGTACGACGCGAATTTGTGTGCTGACACGTGTAATGTAATATATCGCGTATAAACAGGATCGTGTTAAGAGAAGCACGTACAGTCTGATTCTCTGGTATTTGCTGTTTGTATTATATAATAATTATACATGTCATCAGTACAAGTAATTCCATAAGAAAGATTTATCCACCCGAACTAATCATAAAAAAGTGCGACATGAATGGGTCAGGGCAGGGGCGGATCCAGGATTGAGTAATACAAATGAAGGGTTGTCAACTTTCTCGAAAAGTCGCTCAGTGGGGGGGGGGGGGGGGGGGGGGGGGGGTAGGAGGGGTTATGGGATCCAGTTTCCCTCCATAATTCCCTGACAGGCAAAAAAAAAAAAGGTCTTCATTCTAAAAGGGGGCACAATCGAGAAAATGGCGGATCGTCTATGGTTAAAATGCATACTTTTCTTCCAAAGGGGGGGGGGGGCACGGGCCGGAAGTGCCCCCCCCCCCCGGATCCGCCAATGGGTCAGGGCAATGGCAAGAAATATTCTACGTACATGATTAATAACATGTGAACCTCTCCAGGGGAGGATTTCACTAACATTCGCGAGCGATTAATCGCAAGACCCATCGTTCGCAGCCTTCTCATCGCAGCTGCGTGGAGTTGTATCAGAGGATTTCACAAAACCCGTCGCAGCAACGATGCATTTTTATTCGATAAATACTTCTTGAACGAGGATGAGGTCAATCTCAAGGGCTAGCGTCTAGCGTCAGGATTTTAGCCCGCGCGTTTTGTGTGCGATTATCAAACTTCACTAAAATGGATGCTACATGTAGAGATTCCCATGATGTCCCTGAGGTAAGTTAATCTACAAAGTTTGTCATTTATTTTTCCCAGATTAAAAAAAAAAAGAATCATCCGCAAAAGAGTTTACAATATCAATATTTTCACTGCTCATTGCCAAGATGTCGCGGTAGGCTGCGCATTTGCACGTGCTAGTCAATACATTGCTATCTACGTTAGATGTTTTTTGGCTTTGCCCAGTACGACGGGATTCGACGGGGAACTTAACAAGAACTAACGTTAGACGAAATATGCTTATCCCATGAAGTTCCTTTACATTTCTCTAATGCTTAATCTCATAATCATTCCTTAGATTCTAAAACAAGGATATGTGTGTCAAGATGTCATAATCTGGCTTTGCCTAAATTATGGATTGTAAATATAAAATTCACACGAGAAAGTGGCCTTGAAATTTTGACATTTTTATAATAAATTTAGCCTAGGCCTAGCTAGGCCTAACTTTTAGGGCCTATACTACTACTAGTACTAGGCCTAGTATCAATGATCATGGGGATTATTACTAGTTAGACTAAGAGTTAGACAGAAATAACCGTCTTCTATGAGGAATCATTTATTAAAACTGACATCGGTCAAATTTCCCAGACGTAGGCCTAACTTTAGTAGGCCTAGCCTACTAGGTCCTAGTCACTAGGCCTAGGCCTAGTACTAGGCCTAGGCCTACGTGACCTAGTCTCAGTGCAACAACCGACGATTACGAGGGCTGCGTGTAATACCACATTTTTGCACTGCCATACGTTTGCACGTGTTTAAGCATGAGTTCAATAGAATACAGGTAGACTAGATCTAGATTTAAACGAATGCTGTAGCCTACTTATGGGATGAAATTATTAATAGTATGTACATATCTACAACCAACTCCATGATCGTTATAGATTTACAAAGTAGGCCTAGATCTACAAGTGCAGACAATATCTTTGAAATAAACATGGAATAACACAACCATCCCCCCTCCGGTTGTAGGAAAACAATATCTGTACAAGATACATGTAATTCATTGATCTATTGTGTGAATATGTTAAGTCATTTTCATTTTATTTTTTTTTTCCTTTTTCAATTTCAGAAGAGGGGAAAACCTTGGGAAGCTCACGAGGTTCAGGCACTTTGTCATTTCATAAGAGCAAACCGATCTCGTTTGTTCGGGACAGGAGGAAGGGGATCCCTGGGAGTAGAGAAGGAGAAGGCCAATGCATGGGAGGAGTGCAAAGCGGCAGTGGTGGCAGCCGGGGGAAGGAGGGACAGGTCCTGGGAGAAGATGAGAAAGAAGTGGCAGGACCTAGCTTCGAAAGCAAAGAAGTACAATACACTTCGGAAGGAGTATTTGAATGGAACCGGTAGGTCTCTATTGATTTATTTTACATCAGGTACAGCATAAACATTTTCAGAAATTTAGAAACATAAAACCATAAAGTTTGAAACTTAACGGAAGAGGCTTTATTCAATGGCGGAACCAGGAATTTTAAAGTGGGGGGGGGGGGGGGGCAAAAGAAAATGTTGGAGGGGGGCAAGGGCGGACCAAAAAAAATGCGTGTACTTCGCAAAATCAAGCGCGAGTGGGTAGGGTCCAGGTAATCACCTTGTTTCCGTTTGCTTTCTTTTTCCTTCTTTTCTCCATTCCTTTTTCACTTTTTTCTTTCCTTTCTTTTCTTTCTCATTTTCCACCCTTTTATTTTTTTTCACTCTGAAAATTATTTGGTGCCGCCACTGGCTTCATTGGACAAAGCAATCAATCAGTATTAAGGAGACTTGCTGTTGTTGGACTATTAAGCTAGGAATGTGTTTCATTCCTTTTTCAAAAGTGCACCTACACTGTCACTCAGTCACTGTATATTTAGAAAAAGTGTAAAGAAAAGGACTTGGTAAATCAGATGATAAATTTTATTGTTATGATTATCCTGCTAATGTAACTCTCACAATGAATATGTGGTGGTACGCATTTATTTACTATTCCAGGGAATGATTCATCATGAAAAGTGTTAATGTCTGCTTATTAATAATACAAATTTGAGATAGGTTGTTATCAATTTGGAAGGTGAAGTCTGTAATATTTACCCTTTATGAATGGCAAATCCATTACTATTGAAAATGTCATCAGAGATTTGATATAAACATTTTTTTTCCTAACCACTAACTGACAGGTGGTATATGTTCATTTTCCTCAATTTTTAGGAGGAGGAGGATTTGTTCCACCCAATGAGCAGTATGAGTTGGTGTTGCAAGCATTGCCAGATGAACTGAGAGATGGTATAACACCCTTCGGAAGCACTGAAACTGTAAGTGGGTGAAAATTGTATGCCAGCTGAAAGCCGGAAGGGCATGCGCTTCCCCTCCTATGCTTCTACATAGAATTAATGCCATTCTGTCAGTATTTTTTTTATTAAATTTGATTTGATGTTATTCTATTTAGCAGCATTTTTAGACAAATATTTTCAGGAATATGAATAATGATCACTTACAATTTTTAAAAATACAGTAATAAATTAGACACAGGAGGGCTACAGCATATAAGCAGGGATGGAGGAGTAACTTGGACAAAGAATCAATGATTTAACATGACTAAAAGCCGCATGTGTAACTTTGAAATGATAATTCCTAACTCGCAATTATATGTACTTCAAAGTGATAGTACTCAGTTGTATTATTTATACTCAAATGCTCAAAAGTCACCTAACTCATCGAAAATGCAGCATTTCCTCTCGGAAGTGTATCTCCCCTAGCTAAAAGGTAATATGAATATTACGTGAAACACTTAACAACAGCACACTCATTAATGATTTTCCATACATTCTAGGCCCCATCAGTTGTATCGGGAGTACGTGGACCAGCAACTCTGGCTGCACATCCTGGCACTCACAAGAGTGTAGAAGCTTTGAAGGTAAGATGATCAATTATAGGAGGATCTATCATATTTTACTTTGAATATTTTCTTTAATGTCATGGAATACGTTGACCATGGTTACTTGTGTTTCATAGTGCTTAATAATGGGTAAGGGGGGGGGGGGGGGGGGTGAGATGAAACGATTCGGATGAGTCGAGAGAGAATAAGAGAACGTATGCATCGGCTCTACTATATACAATATGTTGGCTATGATACTGCAGATGATAAAATCCTAGCACTAATCTGGTCTCATGCACCTTCTTTACAGCAAGTACCAGCGACTCTGACGACTTCACCACAAAGAGCCCAGCAGAATTTCAAGAAGGTAAGATTCACTTTTTCTCTTTTTTTTTTTTTTTTTTTTTTTTTTGGGGGGGGGGGGGTATGTATCTGCATAAGGCTTGATAATAATGATAATTATGTATCTGCATAAGGCTTGATAATAATGATAATTATGTATCTGCATAAGGCTTGATAATAATGATAATTATGTATCTGCATAAGGCTTGATAATAATGATAATTATGTATCTGCATAAGGCTTGATAATAATGATAATTATGTATCTGCATAAGGCTTGATAATAATGATAATTATGTATCTGCATAAGGCTTTAGGCTTGATAATAATGATGATAATAATAATAATAATATTTACTATTACTATTGTCATTCATATTTATAGTAATATATATGGACATATCTATATACATTAGATTTACTATATAATGGGTTAGATGCTGGCTATGACACTAAAAATGATAAAAACAAAGAACATATTTAGTATCATGTCTCGTCCTTGCAGCAAGTACCAGCGACTGTGACTGTAGTATCGGCGACTTTGAGTTCACCACAAGGAGCTCAGCAGAATAGTAGGAAGGTAAGATTTAGTGCATAATTATATCTATCAATGATGCCTCCGCCCATCGAAGGTGGTGACGTAAGCATCATTACTTCGTATTGTACGACTCTGTGTCGCCTGGAGGCTAAGATTTAGAGGCTAATATATTATTTTCCGACGATGGGTGCAGCCAAAAGAAAATATTATTTTTTTTAGTTATAGAATATCAATACTTTTGACGGTTCCTGGAAAGAGTGCATGGCTTACTTGCCATTAAAAAAATGGGATAAACTGAGACCTCATTCACACGCACATGGTTAGAGCGGTCTAAGAGCAGTCTTCAGAAGACCAATTTAACGTGAGCGTGCATGCATAACCGGTCTTATTGGGAATGTGAATGGGGTCTAAGAGTGGTACAAAAGACTTGATTAAATTCTTGCAAAGTATACCTGTAGATATATAATGCTTCAGAAAAAATTATTTCAAATATATGTCAATTGAAAGTTATTTCATAGTTCGCTCAAATAGTCACGACAATAACAGTTTATAAAGGATGGCATATTTTTATATTTTAAAGTTACTTTTATTTTACAGTCCCTGCTGGAAAAATAAATTTTAATATATATTCAATAATATGATTAAAGCGTTTCCTAAAACTTTTATAATTCCACTTGTCTTAGGTTTATTATTTATGCCCTTGACATTCCCTATTCTTCCATTTTCTCTGTCAGAATCTGTCTCTCCCTCTCCCTCTCTTTCTCAAGCTTTCATACATTTTATTATTGTACATGTAGTTATTTTTTTTTTTGGGGGGGGGGATTAAAAAATTCTTCATCATTTCATCTCTCTCTCTTCATCACTCCTGCAGATGTGTTTATTCTCACAGTTAACATCATCATTCTTTTCAAGAAACAGTGCAACAATAAAATTTCTTCTCCACTGTTCCTCTCGTTTATTATTTTTTTTCTTTTTGATATGTTTCGTATTCTTTGAGTTATTAAGCAGTTAAATATCCAATGTTAGAATCGTACAAAATGTCATTGTACAATGGATGCAAACGAATCTGGTGGGTTATCTTGTGCTATAAGACATGTGAGAAATAGACCTTGATACCATGAAATGTTCGGTCATATAATGAAATAATTTCTTCATTATGAAACATTAATTTTGTTACAGAGGCCTGTCATCAGGATGGACACAGAAACCGAAGATGTAAGTTTCAATTGCAATTTTGCATTTACTTCCACAGAAAATGCAACCATGCGAGTTAATGTAAAAGCTAAAGATTTATGTTTATTAAATATCTAATATATACATGTACATGTATGTCAAACAGTATAACTCGGTAATAAAAAAAAAAGTTGGATTAAGCGTCGCTTGAAAGTCTGCACCGAGTGGAAATGATGGAGAAAAAAATTGACATATTCCTCATACATGTATCTGTCTCTATTGGTATATTATACTCTTAAAGGAATATATAAATATTTATCTCTTAGTGGGCTTTTTTTTTCATGAATTCTGTAGTCTGATTGGTCAATTTGTCCGGGAGATAATTTCGTATTCTTGACCAATGAATTATATGTGTACACTTTAAGGGATAAAACCGTTGCAACCTGCTTGTTCTCACGGAATACGGGAAATATCTACGTTCTGGTTCCATACTCCATGAGGCCGGAGGCCGAATGGAATATGGAACCAGAACGTAGATATTTCCCGTATTCCGTGAACAAGCAGGGTGTAACTAATAGTATTTCTAGTAAAGTGAAAATGCAAATGGGAAGTAGAGGGTGACATGTGGAAACAAGACCACACTCATCTATGGTCTACACTTTTATATTGCTTCTTGAACTGTGGTTTTGCAGATAAAAACATTTGTGATTGATTTATTCTCACTATTAATATTTTGTTTTTGATCTTCATTTTAGTCTCAGGAGTCCAAGGATGGGAAGAAGAAGAAGATGAAGGGGAAGAAGGTGCAAAAAAAGAGGACCGACGAGGTTGATCTCCTCACGCTAAATAAGTCGATAGCAGCGAGCGAAAAACGTAAGGTGGAACTTATGGATGGCATTCTCATGACGTTACAGGGCATTCACACCTGCCTGCAGAGACTGACTGCAGCCCCTCAAGATTCAGCAATCGATCTCCTGACAGGAATGCAGGCTGAACAGTAGTGGTTTATGTATACATTTCGGGTACATGTTGTTGAATGATCTGCTCAGAATGTATATCTACCAATGAAATTTTAAAATTTATTTATAAATAAAAACGGTTAATCATCTTAACACCAGTCTGTCTGAATTCTTTATTTTTTGCTGAAATCTGGATTTTTTAACTTCCTTCAAATCTTTATTCTTTAATGTTGATGAGAATAACCTTTATATTCATCATTAAAATTAGGTATAGGTATAGGTATAATAGGAATTTAAGGGATATGAAAAAAAATCATCTTCTCTGTCATTCTCTGGTATCTTTCATATTACAATACGTTTTTCCAACATACACATTTATCTAAATTACTAGGAAAAACCAGTGTCAAATATTTTTAGAAGGGTACCATTTTATAAATAGAGAAAGCAAATCCTATGTTGACATGACAAATAAAGACTGTGTGCAAACAAAGTAAATGTCTGCTGAATGGCACGAGGGATATCGCTATCAAATCCATAACAGATAATATGTAAAAATTACATAGCCATATCATTCCATAGAAATGACTGTCGTTATAGAATAACACATCACTCCAATTATTCATCATAGAATTGATCAGATTAAAAACTAACACAACTCACAAATCGATTATGATGCGATACATCATTTCTCCAAATTTTCCTACTCCGTGCATTATCAAAACACGTAGTTCTTTTTGCTCTGAGGCACTGTTCGAATCAGTCACTACTATACACCTAAAATCTCTTACTAATGCAAATACATGTTCTTACTCATATCAGTACAGAAGACGTGTTTGTGATGATCTTTAATCCACATGTTCCACCACAAATAGTTTTAGTGTAACAGTAAAATAGTATACACAAAGGCACAGTGACTGTGATAAGTTTATGAAGTACGCTGATCAGTTAAATGTGAATATTACGTTTCCTCAAAGGAAGATGAATATTGTCATGGGTGGCCTCCCTTTCTTGGTACATGTAGTTACTAATATAAAGCACATGCATACATGTATTCTTGCCAACATACAATATATTGAAATAGCAAAATGTGTTTCTATAATACTGGTGAAGTAATCTATAACAACTGGAATGAAAATGTATCTGGATATTTCTGATTTCAAGTGAAGCATCTGGCCACCAGTTGGGCTCGCGCTGCATATCCCTCGTTGTTGACAGGGCCATCAAAGTCGTCAGCACCCACATCTGGAAGCTCATGATCCCGTCCAAGGTACGGCTCTTTCCAGTCCTTTGATAACCGGAACAAGACGGTGCAAGCAACGATGATTTGACACGCTTTCCTCGGTTCTACTCGTAGGCCTCTTCTCAGACAAGGAAATTTTTTCTTGATTTGTCCATTTGTCTGCTCCACCACTACTCGTCCTGTCATATGAGCCCTATGTGCAGCAAAATATACAAGAAAAACTATTTGTCAACATTTAAACCAACAAATCGTGCTTTGATAATATCAAATACACTCCAAATGAATTACCCATAACCAGTGACGTATCCAGGATTTTTTTTAAAGTGGGGTGTTTTTTACTCCACAAAAAAAGGGGTTATAAGCACTTTGGGGATGTCTTTTTACAAAACAATTATCTTAACAAGCAAAAAAAAAAAAGAATTTTGGGGTGAACAAAAAATAAAGCTTTTGTTTCATTTCTAAATGCCTAAAACACTGGGGGGGGGGGGGGGGGGGGGGGGGGGGGGGGAGGTTAATACCAAATAACACAAAAAAGACCCCCAAATCACCCCCCCCCCCCCCAGCACGCGCATGCCCATAACTGATATTGATTCCTAGTTCCTCCTACTGATTTGGAAAATTTAAATAAATCCATGTTCTTTAATATTTAATATTTTCCCCCATACAAAAAAGTGCAATTGGGTAAATTTTGTTTTCAAATTAGTTACCATTTGTGCACCTCATTTACTCTTTAACAAGTGGACATCACATTACATTTATGAGTTCTGTTATCTTATTGACTAATAACCTCATTCTTTCTAGATTTAACTTAATATTTTTAAAAATCAAATACATGTACCTGTAACCAGGGGCGGATCCAGGAATGAGTAAAAGAGGGGGCACACAAATGAAGGTTTGTCAACTTTAGGAAAAGGTAGACCCGTATTTTTTTGGTCTCGCCAGCTTCTCAAAAGGTCGCTCAGGGGAGGGGGGTGGGGAGGAGTGTCGACAATTTTTTTTTGCCAGACCTTCAAAATTCGCTCAGTGGGGGGGGGGGGGGGGGGGGGTTGTCGGGGTCCAGTTTCCCTCCATAATTCCATGACAAGCAAAAAAAATAAAGGTCTTCATTCTAAAAGGGGGGGGGGGGGGTACAATCGAGAAAATGGCGGATCGTCTATGGTCAAATTGCATCCTTTTCTTCCAAAAGGGGGCCACGGGCCGGAAGTGCCCCCCCCCCCCCCCTCTGTATCCACCAATGCCTGTAACAAAACTGCAGCGCAAAATAATGAACGACAATGGGATAAGACATCTAAAAACTGTAATATAATATCTTCATGATTTCTACATAACTTCAATTTAAACTTTATTCACAACCCCCCCCCCCCCCCATTTTTTTTTCTTCAATTATACATAAAGGGAGAGATGGACAAATTCAAGGTAGATCTATATCATGTACGTTACCAAGTGTGATATTATTGTATTTTGAAAAAAATAACACACATTAACTCCTCCCTCACACAGAGAGAGAGGGAGAGAAATAAAAGTGAGAGAGGGATGCGAAAAATGGGTTTCACTAAGAACACGAGTAGACCTACCTGTTGTAAGCACGTTCTCCACGCGTTTGGGGGTTCCGGAAGGGGGTCATGAGCCAAGATCTCTGGGGATACCCGGAGTCTCCGAGGAGTACTCCCTCCAAGTCCCCACGTTGGAACAACCGCCCAACGTGGGAGTTCTCCAGGATGCGGGCGTCATGAACCGAGCCTGGCCATCTTGCACAAACATCGATAATGTTGGACGATGCATCGGTGATAAGCTGCACATTAATGGAGTGCCACCCCTTCCTATTTACGTAGGCGAACTCGTTATCGCCAAGGGGACTTCCATCCAACCAGACGTGTGTACAATCAAGCGCTCCGACAACCATCGGGAAACCACTCTTTTCCATGAATTCTCGCTGCTTTTCCGCCCGTGCTTTCCACGTCACCACTTCATCTTTCATATTCACCAGTACCTGTGTCACACGAGAAACTATCCTGCACACACTTGCAATTGAAATTCCATGATCTTTCAGAACGCTAGAATAAAAGTCCGATGTTGCATAAAAATTAAGTGCTACAAACACCTGTAGCCTCGCATCTATAGCATGGCTCCTCTCGGTCGCCGGAGCAAGTCTCTCCTCCAACAAATCTATGACTCTCATAACTCCTTGTCGTGTGAATCTATAATATTTATGCATTTTTTTATCGTTTAATGTGTCCAAAGGATTGGTTCTGTCACGGAAAATACGTTCTCTTTGGAGCGCTCTCGCGTTATTGACGTAAAGAAGTCCAGCCATGATGATGATAACTTATAAAAAACACTAAATTCTCAAAAAAATAGACGTACCACCGGGAGAAATACTTTCAAAAGTTTTCGCGCCATATTTGATTTGGGGACAGGAAGTGACTTTTTGAACCCATCGCAGCTCTGCGAAGGGTCTACGATCACCCTTTGAGCATCCGCTAGGTTGCGATGGGTTTGCGACGGGTGAACCCTTCGCAGGACCTTTGTGAAATCGAAAAGTAACCCATCGTCCACAGGCGATGGATTCAGGCTCTTACGATGGGTTCAAGCCCTTACGAAGGGTTAACGATGCATCGCAAGCCTTAGTGAAATCCTCCCCTGATCGGTCAGTTTCTATCCGACTTTGATGACTGTTTAAACATCTCAAGTGAACGCAGTTGATAATGTCGTAGGTACCGTTCTATTCGGTATTCAGCTTTTGGGAAACAGACTTTGCCCTTTTGTAGTAGCAAGGCATCATAAAATTTTGCCGAGTAAGCAGCTTTTCTTATGCAGGATGGGTTTTATGCCAGTGAACTATATATATATATATAACTGCTAGATCGCGCGGGAGGGGGGGGGGGGGGGGGGGGGGTGAAGGTGGGCGGGGATGATGTTGGTACATTTTAACCCATAATTTGGTAATATTAACCATATTGGTCAATCTTCAGCAATATTTTGGCCGGACACATATTCAGCAACACATTCAATAACAATATCCTTTTTCAGAGTGTACATGCACGAAAGAAGTAGTTTGTATGACTGTGCGTTGATGTACCTCTGCCTCTGTCTTCAGCAGGGGGGGGGGGGGGGGGGGGGGGGAGGGAGGGAATCTTTTTCTACACTTACACCTAGATGTGTCCTTCTCCCACTCAATGATCAAAGATGAAATGCTGATATACAAATGAGTAAAAAAGTTGGGGACTGCACTTTTTAAAATGAAGTTTGGACGAGAATTTGATCATTCTTGAGGAGGAAATTGGACGAGGTTGTATATAACATCAGTGGCGGATTTGGGGAGGGGGCATATCTGGCCCCGTGCGCCCTTCCCCTTTGGAAGAAAAGTATGCATTGTGCCCCCGCTTTTAGAACGAAATTAAAAAAAAAAAATTTTTTTTTGCTTGTCAGAGAATTATGAAGGGAAACTGGACGCCCCCCCCCCCCACTGAGCGACTTTTCAACAGCTGGCGAAAAATACGGGTCTCCCAAAACTGACAAACCTGCATTTGTGTGCCCCCCCCCCTTATACAAAATCCCGGATCCGCCCCTGCATTACATTATATATTTATTTCTAGTTGTCTATGTACAATAGTAATGACCAATCAGCTTATATTACCGAATGTCATTTCCCCGGGCTCTTCTCATCTCTTATTTCATGTCTTGTTTCTGCGTTTCTCTATAAAAAAGAAATATTACTTTCCTCTTCCACGTACTTCTAATGCTTTCTCCCCTCCACCCCTTTTTTTCTCTCTCTCTCTTTCTCTCCATCTCTCTTTATTTCTCCGCCTGCTCATGTTTCTCTTTAGTCACTCAGTCAGTTAATTCTCCCTCAACCTTCTATACTTTTCACATGATCGCAATGTCTTATTCAAAATATAAACCGATGGCAATTTCAACAGCCATCTTTTGAAAATACATTGTAGGCTAACGGTTCAATTATATAATCCAAACATATTGGCCGGGTCTAAACCATGGTATAATTTAAACCTCCACCGAGCACTAAAATAAGCGTCAATAACCGTATTTAAGTGCATTACTATCCTCCCATTGGACGTGAGAACCATGGGTTAGATAGCCATGTTTGGATTATATGATGTCATTGCCTATAGGCATTAGAGATTCTATAGGCAATGGGGTATTCAAATTGCCTTTCAGTTGAATTCTTGAAAGTTTAGCCACAGTGTAATATCCGCATCTGCACACCCGGCAACATCAACCAGTGATATATAAATTACACGGGCTGAATATTTGTATCACTTTTTTTTGTAAGCAATGCATTTTATTAATGTATTCTGAAACACAGAATGGTAAAAAAGAAATAGTGAGCAAAACATTATTGACTTACATTTATAATACAAACAATAACGTTTGTATTATTAATGAACATAACTTGATCAAATAGGAGAGATAAGACATAATTTGTACATAATATATCCATCAAAAATCCCTTTCTGAAATAGTATAGGAACATGCATGTTCTAAACCAAACGGGTGAGAGACTGCTTAAAGCATGTTCAAGTTAACATGAATCAGAAGCTACATTTCATCAAACATTGTTCCGTATAGATTCTATCATGTATCATACACCACACCATAACTGAATGAATGAGAAGAAGAAGGGCTCAAGACCATCACAACAATTTTTGAGTTATCAAGAAAAAACGATTTTTATAATAAGTTTGAGAGATGGAATGTTTTCATCTTCATCTCCTTGTATGTTCATGTATCAAGTTTCCAAGAAAATGAAAATTCAACTTTTTCCCTTTTCTTTATATTTTGGCTATGTCCCCCCCCCCCCGAGATCTCGTCATCTACAAAACTGTATAGTTAAATGCTCCGAAAAAAAATTCACATTAATTATGCAAATATATGCATGAAATCAAAATTTTGCTCTAAATCATTAAATAAAGTTCAGAAAATGCTAATTTTTGGTCTAGACATTCTTTCCAGTATTCTTAGCACATATCCTTGAAGAATTACTATTCAAACGAGTCTGTATCTGATAACAAAAATTTCACAGGCAAGAAACAACAGAGTTAAATAAGAAGACATTTTGGGGTGGCATTCTGTGAAAACCAAAATAAGAGGGGGGATGTAAAGCACCCAAAGCAATGGTAACAACTTCAGTGAAATTAGTGATGAATGGCATGAGAAATTTTACACTGGAAAGAAAATAGAAATCAATGAAACAGTATCAGGTTAGACAGATCTCATCTACTGATAATCCCAAAGAGGGCGAGGGTGTAATGTGGTACAGCGGTACCTCATTATTAAGAACACTATTATAACAAACTCTCATTATAACAAACTCTCATTATAACAAGGCAATTTTGCTGGTCCCAATTCTTTGTACATTATTTTGTTTTTTTAGCCCTGATATAACAAGATTTTGAAATAAAGAGGTAATTTCCTTGGTCCCAAGGAGTTTGTTATAACGAGGTTCAACTCAGCAGAGGTCATCCATTTCTTATACCTAAATCTTCTTCAAGGACTTCCCTGGACACTTCTAAAGGCACGTGCATGCCCTATACAGACGCAACTTGGTCTGCTGTCATTCACATTCCTGTGTAACTGTCAGTGATCACTGCATAAGGGGATAAGGGAGAATAGTCTTCACGTGCAGCATTCTTATCTGGTACACCTTGCAAATACTGTTTTTAAAAAAGGTTTAAGCTTTGTTCTGTCTAACGTTCTGTCTCGTCTTTAGTATTTGAAATTTAGTGGTTGATATATACATGTATACCTGAATGGAAAACCATGTTCGAGCCCAATTTCCTGAGGGAAGTCTTTATTATTATTATTATTATTATTATTTATTCGGAAAAGAAAAAAATCCAAGAAATCAAAGAATACAAAACAGTAGATTTAGAGGAGTCACATGGATGACGGGGAAAAGAAAAAGATTAACTAAATAACTATAACCCGATGGTCTTCTTTTCCAATCCATGTGACTTTACATAAATGAAATCGAATAAAATGGTGAGATACAACAAATAATGAATTACAGTATTTTCTTCTTCATAACTTAATTGTAGGTGAACAGGTTTAAATTTCAGACCTGCAAAGAGTACACCCCGCCTGTACGCACATGGGCAGCACATGTCAAACGTCAAAATGTAAGCCTTTGCTTAAACAGATACTAGTGTACTTTGTCTGAACAAACAACCATTTAGCCATTTTTATCTCATGGCTGTTTAACCCTTATTGAATGCTAAGCCTGAGATAACTAGAGTCTATGGAAAATGCATGTTATAACAAAATCAAATACATGTAGTTCCCAACGGGTTAAAAATCTAGATCATGGACACTATCTATGCTCATAGACATGTTTCCAGGAAAAAAATCAAACAAATCTCAAATATGCTGAGCCCTATTGTTCCAGGGTGGTGTTTCATAAAGCTGTTCGTAAGTTACGCACGACTTTACGCACGACTGGTGATCAGTTCTTGTGCTAAATGATTGAGAATCTGATTAGTATAGCACCCAAGAACATGTTCCAGTCATTCGTAAAGTCATTCCTAACTTTACGAACAGCTCTATGAAACACCCCCCAGAAGATTGATTGTGTTAAAGGATACTGGTCTAAGGAAATGGCACGGTGCTGTGTCATATGCTCCAGCGACAACCGCTCCAAGCTTTCTTTCATCAAAGACGTAGAGTTATGGTCGGGTTTGCTGTTTGGTTTTAGGTTAGGTATAAGGTTAGGGTTAAGCTTACGTGTATAGTGCTTAGTCTAGGATTGACATAAGGAAATCGCTTAGCATAGGGGATTGGCTGCAGAGCAATTGACGCTGGAGCATGCGTCATACAACCGGCTGAATGTCAAAGTCTCCTTATCACAAACTCCTTGAGACCAAGCAAAATCATGTTATCCTGAATCATTTCAGGGCTCTAAACACAATCAAATAGAAACAAGTGGGGAAAGCAAAAATTAACTTGTTATATCAAGTTGCTATACTAACCCCTTCATGAAGGAATTATTTAAGGGCTACACATGTAAATTGATCATTTTTTTCCTTCAAATTGGCAACAATAATATTTTTCTTTTAATACTACTGTAAAAGTGGAAATTTTCGCGCATTTAATTTTTCGCACTCGGCTGAATAAAGTGAATTTCGCGTGTTTTTAAATTTCGCCAACGTGCTAGGCTCATGGGCAAAAGAATACTTTTAAAAAATATTCATGTGTTTTAATTTTCTCGCACATTTCATGCTGCGCGAAATGCGTGAAAATTTCCACACCGCGAAATATTCCACGTTTACAGAGTAAATGGTTCTCCTAAAATGAAATGTCTTTGAAAAAAATATACATGGTTAGGAACTTTTCAATTTTTATTAAAAAAACAATTATTTTGAACCTTTTAATGAGTTGCCAAATTTATTATTTCATTATTTGGTTACTGATAGATGTAAGTCAATTGTAATAAGCGGTTAAAATCCCAACATGAATTTGGAAATTCACATTCTAATCATGATTAGCAAGTCCTGTTGAGCATTCTTTCATCACAATTAGCATACATGTAGATCAAAAAGTACAAAATAAATCATATTTATAACACGTACTAGCAAAATGGAATAATGTTCTCACAGATTGTCTTCATACAGATAAATATAATAAGGAAAAGAAACCTTTCAGACATGATAATTTCACTTCTTCCTTGACTCCTCTCTCTCTCTCTCTCAATATAATATTTATCTTTTGCACTCGCTTTCTCTTGCTCTTTCATATTTTTCTTGTTTCTATTGTATTTCTATAATTTCTATTTGTTCTATGGAAGCAGTCTCTCACCCTAACTGATAGAACCCTCATCTCCAACCTCTCTTCATCATATGTCAAAGATCTCTCTCTCTCTCTCTCTCTCTTATGTTTCTGTCTACCATATACATATTTGTTAAAGTTCATTTTCTTCGTCTGTCTGTCTCTGTCCCACTCTCTCTCTACATACGTGTGTCTGTATCTTCAAATTGCCCTTTGCCTCTCTCTCTCTCTCTTTCTCTATCTCACATTTTCTCTTAACATCATTGCCACATGCATGCTCCCAACTCTCTCAATTACTCTCAGTACAGACTTATTCTTCCTACATGTACATGTAACTCTCATATTTCAAACAATAATGC
Source organism: Heliocidaris erythrogramma (assembly GCA_025617745.1). Taxonomy (NCBI): domain Eukaryota; kingdom Metazoa; phylum Echinodermata; class Echinoidea; order Camarodonta; family Echinometridae; genus Heliocidaris; species Heliocidaris erythrogramma. The sequence goes on along the minus strand of CM046864.1, from coordinate 42,840,759 downwards.
TACTTTTATCCCCCCCCCCTTCCCCTCAATATATCTGTCCCTTTCTCCCCCACTCTTTCTCACATACACACAATCTCTCTTGAATGTTTATTCTCACTTCTTTGTATATCTCTCTCTATTTCTTTCTTTCTCTCTCTCCTTTCTCTCTCTCTTTCTCTCTCTCTTTCTTTCTCCCTCTCTCTCTCATTCTTTCTCTCTATCTCTCTACATATGTGAGGAGTTGTTCCCATCTCTTGAGCTCAAGAGATCCACCAAGCTCATGTCCTCTGACATCATACCCCCTCCTCCCCCCTGCCCAGGTTGCCCCATGCCCCCCTGGGGTCTGACCATACCCCCGCCCTGCTGCTGTTGCTGCATCATCATCTGTTGCTGCTGCTGCTGCTGCTGTTGTTGCTGGGGTTGCCCAGATTGCTGCCACTGCATCGGTTGTTGCTGGCCCTGTGGTCCCTGTGACAGATTTAAAAAAAGAGTAGATATTCAAAATATGAATAGGCATTGGTAACTGCTAGTGTTGGTCATGGATTTGGTCTTTCACAGATCTTATATACATGTAAGTTCTATACCTAACTTAAAGCATAAAACACAATTTGTAATATTGCAACTGAAACAAACAAACAAACAAACAAACAATAATGACATGTCAAAAGCAGAATACTTCTACCAAACTTTTCCCCCAATTACATTTCAGCATCTTTAAAGACTAGAGGAATCTATTTCTTTACAATTGAATTCTGTCTATCTTGATATTTTCTGTAGGCTTTTTTCCCCCTCTCAAGAATCCACTCAAAATATTGAGCAGGGGGCTGTTGCCAGCCAAATGCTAACGATGCTGTTATTCCATCATTTTGGTGCATAAAACTTTAGCGAATCTGGACCACATGATAGATTCATGACAATTTCTGGTTGTGAATGCAATCTGTACGGATATCAACTGCAACGAAATCTGTATTTCTCAGTGAGCTTGAGGGATATGGTCATATTTGTCTTTTTTTCTCTTTTCTCCCTCTCCAGAATGCACTCACGATATTCCTGAGAAGGGGACTATTGCTAGCCAACTGCTGGCTCTGGACTGGTACCTGGTGTCCACTGGTGGCCGCGCCCATCTGCGACGCCCCTCTGACTTGGCCCATGTGGGGCATGCGTGGCTGGAGCTGCCCCTGTCCACCCTGCTGCATGGCTCCGCCCGTCATCATGGGGGCATTGCCGCCGCCACCGCCCCCTCGTCCTACCCCTTGGCCGGGCCCTGGTACCCTGGACTGGAGCACGTACTCACGCTGTTTGGCGGCTTGCAGCTCTTTTGTGAGTTTGTTGATCATAGCCTGTAAGAGTAAGAGACAGAGAGAGAAAGCGAGAGGGAAAAAGTAAGAGAAGAGTGCAAATAGGAAGAGAGTGATGAGGAGAGATACAGAGGAAAAAAGACAGAAGATAAAGGATGGGAGATATACAATACCCAAAATAAAGAAGAAAAAGGGAAGAGATGTATAGGGAGATATATAGAGAGAAGGAAGAGAGAAGATAGGGAGAGAGAGAGAGAGAATGTAAAATACAAAGTGTCAACATTGTAATATTAATATAAATATAATTCAATACACTGGCATATCCATGCATATGCAAGGCCTTTCAGTATTCAACCTGATAATAGAAGTGCTGTTTTAACATGTACATATCACATTTCAAAGGAAAAAAGAAAGCAGCTTTAGTATTCTAGGATAAAAGAGAGAAAAAAAAAATAAAAACAAACAATTATATAACAACAGAAATAAGGTAAAACAAAAGCAAACAAAAAAGAAAAAACAACATAAAATTGGATAAGTAAATAAAATAAACAAAGCTTTACTGGAAATTGATGGAAAAGATTCAAAGAAATGGAAAGCAGAAAGCAAAAGACAAATTCATTGATAAATGCACTAGACAGTAGACACAAAGCAAGGGATCACATAGCAACAAATAATGTCAGGTCAAAAAAAAAGGAAAAGGAAAAGAAAAAGTGAAGTCCACATCTTTGGAGTAAACTATACTTTTAGATATGATCCATGCCCTGTAAAACATAAAGAGATACACTTGCAAGCAACATACAGCCAAAGACAATACCAAGCAACTCTCTTTATCATAATGACCACACTACCGTAAAACAAGAAATTTTTGCGTCCATGAAACTATCGCAAATTTCGCGAAATCAACATAAAATAGCAATTCGTGAAAGTTTCTTGCTGCAAATATTGGCTGAAACGAACAATTTGCGAAAATTGTATGTCGCGAAAGTTTTTAGTGCTTCAGTAGCTCTTTTTGTAAACACTCCCAATTTGTGTTTTAATTTTTTAGAACTTAGATAAAAGATAGAAGATATTTTGCCAATAGACAGAAAGTCAATAGAAAGCTCAATGTTTTGCTTCACATTATACCTTCCTTATTCCATTTTCTTATTATCCTACGAATTGGTTTCAGAATGTTAGAAGAATCTTTTGGTGCGTTACAGTTTTGTTTGTTAGATTTAGTATATATATAAATAAATAAATATATATATATATACATGTATATGACTATTGTTACCTGTATTGGCATGGATTGGACATTGAACATAGATGTTGGATTAGGTAGTTAGTATCAACAGGGTTAAACAAAACTGCAGCATTTTGCAACACACGCTAATTTACTTTCAGAGTTATACCAGTTCAATTCATTATATTACAAATTACTTTTATATATGCCCATATTCACTCATATTGAATGATGCTATTTAGCAAGATAAGCTCATATGACTCTTGCAAGAAAAGAGCATGCTATGTGTTGTTAAAATAAAGACACTGCCAATGCGTTAAGGGGCAATATTAATCATTCCAACAACCAAAGATAAAACTCATACTTCACACAGAAAATTATCATACCGGAATAAAAAATAAAACATACTTCATAGTACATCATCATTTCCAATTCCAAACATAAAACTCAAAATTTATTATGCAGAATTACATTTAAACGAATTATATGAACAATTTTAACTCCTTTTGAGGTCACCAACTTAACTAAAAACAACCCAAATTATCATTCTATAAAAGGAAGTTCGGAAGATGAAAACATACCAGGGTAAAGACTTTCACACAATGAGTGTATGCGCGCTTCTAAATGGAATGAATAAACCTTCATTTCCATACTTATTATACCAATCTTTTTAGGGAGAGCAGCCAAATATTCAAGATTAGTCCGATACGTTCATGTATTTGCAATAGCTTAAAGTGCCTACATGAATCCCGTTCAACAAGATTTTTCAATTACTGTTTTATTTTCTTAGAATTAGAGTATTCTGAAGTGTACAAAACAAGAAATACTTACAATTCTCAATTCAGAATATTGGTCAGTGATCCCCACCCTCCCCTTCCCAAAATCATCAAGTATTTTCAAGCAAAAAAATTACAATTATTTCATCTGTTTTTAAATTTAGAAGATTGGTTGGGGGATTCATTTATTTTACTGACCTAGGGAGTCTTTTGCCAACTTTTTGTGTCCTACTATAAACTAGAAGTGTGCAATAAAAAAAAAAGCCTCTATAGATTTGTTCAGCGGTGCATTTTGAAGCGAACAATTACAAATACTTTCCACAACAGTTTGGTTAGCGATTTCCATTTCTTGGAATAGCCCAGGGAGCAATTTGCACAAGTGTTCCTGCCCCTGTAATGGCCCGTTCACACATGACGCGGAAAAACGCTGGGGCAGGATAAAAATTAGAATTGTACAACTGTAAAGAAATGACAAGTGGGATGAGAAGAAAGTATCAGCACATATCAAAGGCCCGAGGCGTATCCACAAACACGTATCGGAAATATGAGACGCACTACGCCATTTCCTTTTCCCGCCCCATTTTCTTTTTTTAAAAAGTGTTTACCGTGCCATGTGTGAACGAGGCTTGACTTACAAGATTGGCCTCTCTCTCTCTCTCTATCTGGATCTTGGATTGTTTGGTTTTTCCCGATTGTTGCGGGGGCGGCGGCGGTTGCTGCGACTGCTGAGCTTGCTGTTGTGTTTAAAGTGGAGAGACAATGAGAGTAACGGAACAAGATGAAGGCTGTAGAACAGCATGGAAAAGATCACACAATCAAGTGCAGTCAAAGATGAAAGTGACACCCCCCCTCCCCGTCTTTTGTTTTGTCTCTGAAAAAAAAACAGTATCCATATCCTCACCCGCATTACGCATAAAAGAGCTGAGATAAATACACGTTGAGGGCGCTGGCGCCATGACCTTTGGAGACCAGGGGAGCGTTTCATCACGCTCCTGAAATTTGTAAAATCAGCACTGATTTTCTTATTTACTATATAAATCTATATACCTACCTATTATGCCAGTAGTCTTGACTACGGGACCCCTTCGAGAATTTAACACACATGAGTCACAATATTGTGCGCACCCCCCGTAATACTATTGTCCCCTTCGCCACTCACGCGCGTCAACACGCTACGGCCATCTTCCTCTTTTGCGAGCAACCCCAAGTAGAAACATGTTGCTTGCAAGGTGAGGGGAAGGAGGGAGGGTCATAGGTAGGTATATAGATTTATATAGTAAATAAGAAAATCAGTGCTGATTTTACAAATTTACTGCAATAAATCATATATACCTACCTATTATGCCAGACCAGCGCCAACTCAAAGACCGGGAGGCATGTTTCAAGCAGAAGGGAATAGGATTACACCAAAGATTACAAAGAAGACACAGCGGCCTTCAAGGTGGCTGACGTAAACATAGCCTCACCTGCGGGAACATCCCTAAGGTAGCAAGAAATGAAGGAATTGGACGAACGCCAATAAGCAGCCTTCAAAATATCAACAAGCGCCACACCTTGAAACAGAGCCCAAGAAGTGCTGACACTACGAGTATCATGAGCACGAGGCTTACTGTCGGATAAAAGAGCCTCTGTGCCAGCGGCCCTAATAGCTTCGACGATCCACCTAGAGATGGAATCAAGAGAGGCAGGAGAAAAAGGCTCTCTAGTGATCAGGAACAACTGATCATCCTTACGATAAGACTTAGTCTTATCAATATACCATTTGAGAGCCCTTACAGGACACCAAACTTTGTCCTCGCGCACAGAAGAAAAGTCAGAAAGCGGACAAAGAAAAATCTCAACAGGGCCAGAGGCAGCTGTCTGATTCTTGGCAATAAAAGAAGCCTTAGGAATCAATCTAACGCCTTTTCTCTCCCAGCGAACATGACCAGGAGTAAGACAGAGAGCATGAAGAGTACTGCGCCTCTGCCCAGAGGCAATAGCTACCAAAAAGAGCGTCTTAACCATAAGATGATGAAGCGAAGCTTCACCTAACGGTTCGAAAGGAGGTTTCGCCAAGGCCTCCAGGACCTTAGGCAGACTCCAAGACGGTACTAACTTAGAAAAAGAAGGTCGTTTCAGAAAGAACGAGCGAATCAAACCACTTAGTAGCGGGGAATTGGAAATCCCCGAACCATCTGAGAAACCCGAATGAATGGCCCCGATCGCCGAACGGTAGCCTCGGATAGTAGAGATAGATCTCCCTTTGTCAAATAACGAGATTAAGAAATCCGCAATTGAAGCAATAGGAGCCTTAGAAGGGGTTTGATTTCTCTCTTTACACCAAAAGAAAAAGACCGAGAGACGGGAATTGTAAATTTCCCTAGTAGAAACCCTACGACTGGACATTAAAAAGTCTGCGGCTCTATCAGAGAGACCCGACTGTCTTGCAGATTCCCTGACAGGGGCCAAGCAGTCAAATGAAGGGGCCAAGCAGTCAAATGAAGGGACTCCGGACTGTGGTGAAGAATCCCCGAGAGGGGCTGCAACACCAGATCCGCTCTTAACGGGAGAACGAACGGTTGAGCCCTTAGGAGGCTCATAAGCTCTGGAAACCAATTCCTCCTGGGCCAAAAGGGAGCTATTACAAGCACCCGCGCCCGATCTTCCCTGATTTTCCGCAAGACACGCGGAATCAGTTGGAAGGGAGGAAAGGCGAATCCCTGAAGGTTCTCCCAGCTGAGGGAGAAAGCATCGAGAGCCCATGCTCCCTGATCGCGAACACGGGAGCAATACTTCGGCAGCTGGTGGTTTAGCACCGACGCAAATAGATCCACTTCCAGTGGACCTAGGCAACTGCGAATGCGGCAAAAGACCTCCGGATGGAGCATCCATTCCGATGGAAGATACCTGCCCCGAGACAGAAAATCCGCAATGAGGTTTTCCCGACCGGGGATGAAAGAGGCCACGGGTGTGATCGCCATGCGACGACACCACCTCCACAGCTGAGCTGCTAGGGCATTCAGGGCAGCCGAACGAGTGCCTCCCTGCCGATTGATATATGCCGCCACAGTAACATTGTCCGTGAGAATCAGAACCGAACGACTGAGAAGTCGACTTCTGAAATGGAGCAAGGTCAACAGAACTGCCATAAACTCCAGGACATTGATATGGGGAAGAGTCCCAAGATGAGACCAATCCCCCGCAACCGTGCATTTGGGAGATACGCACAAAAAATTTTCACAGCCAAAACCGTAAGAACAAACACCGAACCCAAAGGCTCGGTGACAAACGGAAACACCCGCAAACACACAGAAATATCTACGTGGGGCTGACCGTGAAAGCGAAAAATAAATGCCAAGGAAGGAATCAAAAATCCCTTGCAATCGGCAAGAGTGACTACTAAAACACAAAGTACTATAATCTAAGAGAATATAGGTACCTAAAAGTGCTTTAAAGATGCGAAAAAGCGCGCCTAAAAGATACTAAAAGACCTGATTTCAGGAGCGCTGTGACTAGACGTCCTAACTCGTCGGGGGCGAGCAAGAAAGAGGAAGATGGCCGTAGCGTGTTGACGTGCGTGAGTGGCGAAGGGGACAATAGGATTACGGGGGGTGCGCACAATATTGTGACTCATGTGTGTTAAATTCTCGAAGGGGTCCCGTAGTCAAGACTACTGGCATAATAGGTAGGTATATATGATCTATTGCAGTAAATCCTTGCATCTGATTGGCTGATAACAAATTCGTCAGTTAAAATCATTGACAAAAAGCTTGATGAAACGCTCCCTGGGCCTTGTTTTGTCAAACTTGTCCTCAATGACAAGTTGCAATAACTGTTATAAGCTACTGAAATCCTTGCATATAACTGGCTGAGAGCAAATTTGTCAGTAAAAAACCACTGACAAGGCACTTGATGAAACGCCCCCCCCCCCCCCCCCCCCCTCCAGGAACCTATAATATCTGGCACATGTAGTGATCGACTGCAATGTCATACTTTATCATTTGCCTTTATATAAAGCCAGTGTAAAATCATTTGTTGGATCATCACATCTAATTTTTTTGTTCTCTTCTATTTTCTGAAAGCGCTTTCCAAACTATGCCAAGGAAAATTTGAAGCCTTCTAAAAATAAAGAAGTTTTCCTGTATTTTTTTAAATTTTCTTCCTGCTAGCCACTACATACACATAGTTGCCATACAATACTGGATTTCTCATCTAAATGTATTAAGTCTTGTATTAACCAAACATTCTTTTAGAAATAGCTAAACTGATCAAGAGATTTTGGATAGATAGTAGGAGATTGCAATCAATCACCAGGGGAGCGTTTCATCACATGTCTTGTCAGTGATTTTTACCGACAACTGTTATAAGCTACTGAAATCCTTGCATCTAATTGGCTGAGAGCAAATTTGTCAGTAAAAATAACTGACAAAACACTTGATGAAACACTCCCCAGGTATACGTGCAACTGGACTTTGGGCCCTTAAGATCAACATTCATATGTTAGAATATTAAACCAAAACAAACCTGACACATGCACTTCTGTAACAACCCAAATTACTTCACGGAAAATGTTAATGTTAACTGCTTAGAAAAAAATAATCAAAAACATCAAACCAAATAAACCTGAAACTTATGCAACAACCCACGATACGGAAATTGGTAGAACGTACATGTACATTATATTAAAGATATTAGAACGTATGAAATGCTAGATACGGAACAACCCATGATAATCCTTCAATAATGTTATCTTGTAAGACATATATGCAGATGTTAAAACACAAAACACACCAACACAAATGAGTAACGTGTGAAACGATCCAAATCATGGAAAAAAAAACAAAGGCATTGATATACGTGTACGCAGTGTAGTATTCATGTAGATTTTCATGTATTTAACATAACATATGAGTCAAAATGTATAGCTAGACAGTCAGTCATACGTACATGTACGCATAAATCGTTTCCTCTGTTTAATATGTAATGGCAAGCAATTTCATGTACATTTACTTGTTCGAAAGACTGAATTTCTAATGTCCAAGGTCACTGGATACACAAATTGTAGAAAGGTCAGTCCACCCCCTGACAAGAATTTAATACATGAAGGCTACTGTGGTTGTGTAGATAAAGGTCAAGAGTGTGGCCCTACTAACGGTTCTTCCTGTCACCCACGCATTGTCATATCATTGGTGAACTTGCTCTGATAAAGAGGTGTAGACGAGTGGTTTAACACTCGACTTGTGATGCGAAGGTCATGGATCCGAAGGTCATGGATCCGAGCCCCGGCAAGTCACCAAGAACTATGGCCAGACATTAATCTAGTCTTTGCTACTCTTGATCCAGGCTTTCCCCTGTGACTTGTTGAGAGAAAACAGAATCCACAGGAACCTCTAAAACTTCTGGTGACTGTCTTATAAAAGAGTTGATTACAAAAAATATGGAATTGATATTGATCGCAACTCTGTACAAAGAGATGGGAGAATGCGATTGATATCAATTGCAAATTATTTGTAATCAATCGCAACTCTTTTAAAAGATGGGCCAAGGTCTATATGTGGGAAGTTATACAAGTGTGGGCGACATCCTCTCCTAGTAGCACTAAAGCATACTCTCCTGGTTTTGAACCTGGGACCTCTCAGTTCAAAACCCCACTCCACCAACCACTAAACCACATCACCCTCCCACTGACTTACCTGCTGAACGGCAGTAGCGCTGGCAACCGTCGTCGCATTGCTGAAGGTGGATGAGGTCTGCGGACCAGACGCCGACTGGGATCCTGTCCCCTGGGCCTGGGCCTGGGCCTGGGCTTGTTGGGCGGCCTTCTGTCTGGCAGCTGCTGTCGCTGCTGCTGCCGCCGCTGCTGCTGATGCTGCAGCTGCTGCAGCAGACTGTGCCTGGGATTGTTGCTGTTGCTGTTGCTGCTGCTGTTGATTGCTCTATAACGTGAATTCAATATGAAAAGGTCATGATAAAGGTGGAAAATAAGAAGTGAGCTTTCTTAACTCTCATGAGAAAGAGTTTCATATTGAATACTGCTTTTATTGTTGCTGGTTGCCCTATACTGTGAACTCCATACAAGAAAGTCATGATAAAGGTGGAAAGTAATTTGTGAGCCTTCTCAAGTGGAAGAATACCATCGTAAGAATGTCCAATGGAAAGGATCGTTCTTGAAGTCTTAGAACTATATGTTGAGAATCAGTCCAAGAAATACATTTTTGAGGACAGGCCTGCATGTCAAAGTAATCATCAGCTAGAAGTTTTCTAAAAAGGCATCCAACATGTTACGGGTATAACAACATGACTGCTACTAGGAATCATGAAAATTTGTTTGGCCACAATGTGATTTCTACCGACAACTGTTATAAGCTACTGAAATCCTTTCATCTGATTGGCTGAGAGCAAATTTGTCAGTAAAAATCACTGACAAAACGCTTGATGATACGTTCCCCAGTAGACCAAGCAGTCTATAGTCTTACTGTTCAGACGCTCTAACAAAGGTTTGTGCTTGCAAACTCACTGAAGCTATTGTATGGTTTAACACATGTTGCAGCCTACTTACTTGTTGTTGCTGTTGCTGTTGTTGTTGTTGCTGCTGCATTGTAGATGGCGTCTGATAAGAATGGCAGAAATGAAATTCAAAATTTTCACAAAACAGGCTTTGAAATATAGATGCACCAAAAAGAATGGAAAATGAAAAGTTACATTTGCATTCCAAAACAAAGACCATTGCACAATCTTACTAGTACAATTATAAAGAACAGACTGAAACTGGATGTTCTACTAATTGTACACACATGTATTATTCCGAGAAGTATTCTAACAACCTGAGGAATTCTGCTATCACCATCTGCATGGCAAGGTGCATTCAGAAACCTGTTTTATGTCTGGAAAACAAAACATTCCGATCGCTTGGGTCAACTGCGACTTTTTATTTGTTTTATTCTGGGTTTTTTATAGAAAAAAATGGAAACGTCGTAATTCCCTGTAAACTTGAGATTATTGACAACAAGCTTGCAGCTGTTCTGTTTCTTCCCTCTTTCTTTCCTCACCTGTTCATGGTTCTTCTTATGCCTGGTGACAAGAGCTCTGAAGGTATTAACAAAGGCAGCCTGGTCGATTGGTATCAGTCCCACAAACTGATGTTTTTGTAGGGAGTAGAGCAAGATAAGCACACGAATGCTTGAGGGGCCCTCAGTAGGGAAGTGCACACAACCGGCCTGGTGTATGAAAAGAAGACAATAGTTGAGAATAAGTATGTTTACAAATATTTTATTACATGCACATGCAATAGCTATAGAAAACTATAATCCTTTTTTTTTTAAAGACAAATATAGAGGTGATATGAAATCTGGGCAATATGAAGCTTACATGTACTAGTATTCTATTATATCTTATTGCAAGAAAAAACTTTCAACTTGATGAAGGAACACCACTCTATAAAATAAATGAGACCCAAAGTCTAACATATTAATCAACTAAGATTTGATTTCATCCGAGCCTTACAGAGCTAATACATCATAACCTCTTTTGATTTGATTTGATTTATTCACCAACAATAACATCATGTGTACAAGATTTGTCACACAGTAAATATTGTTACAGGATTGAAACTTAAATGATAATAGCTGGTAAATGGGACCAGAAAATAGGACAAGTGCTAGTCATAACCACTTGTATAGAAAGATCACCTGTGAGAATTAAAAGACCTATTTCTTTGTTGAAGCAATATTTTAAAGTCAAATCTGAATGCAAAGACCGCCTTTTTGTCACTCTTGGGCATCCTTCCTTTACTTGTACATAACCTGCATGAGACATACATGTATCTTACTCATGGACATGGACTGGTCCTAAAATAAATACACTTTGTACAACTACTTACAAATGGTTTTTGTGTGGATCTGATGAGAGCTCTGTAAGATTGCATGTCACTGTCTTTGTCTGGAAAGGAGAATAACACCGTCCTGTTGTTCTTCACTAAAGATCCAAGTTGTTGCTGAAACAGAGACAAGAGGAGTGATACAACAGTGAAACTTCTAGGCAGAAATTCACAAAGGTGGTTAAAATCTTGTCTATGGTTAAAAAAAGAAAAAGAAGATCACCGTTCACATCAACACTATTTTAATATACCATCATTATTCCCATCCTCACTGTAGTAAGTGAAGGTCTAGTGGTTAAGTCCCCGGACTTTGAACCACAAGGTACAGGGTTCACATCCCTGTAATAGCACTAATGTCCTTTGGAAAGACATTCACATACATGTACATTAGCCACTCTCCACCCAGGTGAAGTAAATGGGTAACCCATCCTACACTTCAATTATCTTAACTATTCACACAAGCATCTCTTTAAATAATAACCCCATCAACAGCCTCGTAATTTGGCAAAGATATGAACAAACCTATGATAATAGCCTACTCTGAAAACAACGGTATCAATGTGAATAGTATTGCCACTAATTAATTGATAATAAAAATAATAGTAAAGAGAATACTGATGATAATCCAATTTAAAGAAAAAAAAAATCTTACTAATACATAACATGACTACCGTATTCGCCGGCGGAAAGGCCGCACTATTTTCACTCCAAATATTATCCCAAAGTCGGGGTGCGGCCTATGGGCCGCAACAGAGAAAAATAAACTGCCTCCAAAATCCCCACACGTATTGGAATGGACGGGACCAACGTTAGATCTAACACTACACTACAGTAGGCCCCCTAAGCCTGTGCTCTATCTCCAACGATGTAGATCTACTTATCTTTCAAGTACTGAAATATTTTCAGTAATAAATATAATTCAGAACTAATAACTACATATCTTATCAATATAGTTACAAACACGGCCTCGTTGGTCTTCCGAGGCTGACAAAGCACTCGTACGAAGCTCTCTATTGACGCTGATTGAGCTCTAGTAAAGTGCTGAAATCAGCCACCCCGCCCGGTAGATATTTTCTGTGCTATGGGACGCCAAGTGTGCCCTGACTGCTTCTGTTACAAAATCACCCTGCAATTTTACTTTTGTAACAAAATCAAAAGTGGGGATGGATTTTGTAACAAAATCATTAGTGTGGATTGATTTTGTAACAAAATCACCAGTGGGGATTGATTTTATAACAAAATCATTGATTTTGTAACAAAAGCAGACAGGGTACACTTGGCGCCCCATAGTAGGGGCTTTGTAAGTTTTAATTTGTCTTTTGAGCACACCCTTTGTATGTGTTGAGATCAATGGCACCCCCTCAACCTCCGCGCTATTTCAGTGCGGTTGTATCCTTGCCGGATCCTTCACGGAGATGTATGTATTTTGTATGGAGAACGGACATTATCGCAGAGGATTTTTCATAGCGCATGTGACGTGCGCGTTACCCTGCATTGTAAGCATAGACCACTGACCTCTACCACAAACCACATCGCTCTCGGAAGAGTAACATGGCTTCAAGTGCTCGCACGCGCGGGAATGGGCGATGATCCGTCCAGGTGGTAGAGGTCAGTGGCATAGACATTGTAAGTCGTGGCAAAGAGCTTAAAAGCTAAGATAGGGCATTCCCAAAATTTTATGTAACGTAAGTGGCCTCATATGGGGAAGGCCAAGGGCGCCCTTCCCTTGGCCGTTACATCGGACCCTTTACACAATCGGGAGAGTGTCCTATCTTTCTTTTCACGATCTTTGGTCATGGCAAGCCCATGTTTCAGCTTGCAAATCGTCGTGACGACGTTTTCAATTTCCTCTTCGAAACCATCATGCTGTATTATGTATTTTTCTGTCTTTGGATGTCACATAGGGAACCTTTGATGGAATATGCACCTATGTAAGATATCTCTTCACGGTTTTTTAGAGTGGTGGAAACATTTCCTTTCCAATTTCATTTGTGATTGTGCCTCAATTTGCGAGTTGCATTCACGGTTGATAGTCCTATTTGTTGTCGAATTTTTACTAGGTCTAGGAGACGGCATGTACCGTATACTTACCGGTAGTCTACAAAGATGTATGTGTTTGCGAGTAGTACTAGCGGCTTCGTCAGATTCTCTTCAACTAAAGTTCAACTTTTTAAATTCTTAATGACATAAAGCAAAGACATCTAGGAATAATCGTCTTCAAATAGTCAATACAATAAAAAGTTTGGCCCTTGTTTTTTCGTTGTATGATATTTGGGGAGGGGGGGCAAAATTTCTTATGCTTGTGATTTTCCTCATATTTTTTTTTTCTTCAAATGAGTTGTCAAAGTTGGGGTGCGGCCTATCCGACGCTGCGGCCTATCGGCCGGCGAATACAGTACATGTATGTTTGTTTTTGTTTGTTGATGTTCTTGTTACATGTATTTTATTTATTTATTTTATTTTTAAATTTTTTTTTAATTTATTTATTTATTTATTTATTTATTTATTTATTTATTTATTTATTTATTTATTTATTTATTTATTTTTTTTTTTTTTTGGGGGGGGGGGAGTTAAACATGCTATTTGACTCTATTTAATTATTTTGTGCAATGCATACTTATACATATGTATATGCACATAAAGGATAACGTAAATTAAACAATATCAATTGCTCTGCATGTACAAATAAGATGAATATTATCAAACTTTCAGAACTTACCAGGAACTTGTGAGGGATGACCTGCATAATGAGTTGCTTGGGCCAATTGTCTGTCTTCAAGTTAGCATCCTGCGGAGCCAAGATGTGACAGTTGACCGCCCTCGTCTGCTTCTGGTCATTTGGGAGTGATCGGGATCTCTGAATAGTGATGAAATGATGAAAGCTTATTTCTAAAAGGTGTCACTGCAAATCAGATAGACTAAAAAACTGCAATTCATTGCTGGTTTCGCGAACTGACGGATACACATGTCTTTTGCTTTGCTCTTGCGTTGGTTCGCATAATTAAAGTTGAATGGTTGCTAGGGTTAAGTGTTTCTGTCCAATAATGGTGCAGTACATTGTGCTGTTCATGAATAAAAATGATCTACATGTAACTGAAAATGAGATCTTAAAAACAAAATTAAAAAGTCTTAAACTTTAATCATGGAGTGGAAATCATTACAATTATTTTTGTTGCAGTTTGTAATTTTGATTTGATTATTTAATATCCATTTTAATTTAGATGTTCTCTGTAGGTTTCCATGGTGAGTGAGTATTCACAATTGAACGTTTTCGGTACCACCATGTGGGAGCCTCTGTGAAAAGGCTGTTTTTCAAGAAAGAATATATCAACAGCCTTTTCACAGAGGCTCCCACATGGTGTTATCGAAAAAAACCTTCAATTGCCATTTAATTTTGTTTAAAAGAATGTACTCGTGAAAAATGAAAATAACCGGTACTCAACGTAGGAGGTAAAGTTAATTCATTCTGAACATCTAGGGGTAAATGTACCAACCAACTTACATCATGCCATTCAAGAGAGCCAGTCCAGATGACCTGTTGTGTAGGCTGCTGTTGCTGCTGTTGCTGCTGCTGCTGCTGCTGGGGTTGTCCTGGTACAGCACCCTGCTGAGGCTGGCCAGGTCCAACCTGCTGAGGAATACGTGTAGCTACTCCTATTGCTGCACCCTGATATCAAAGACACATAGGGAGTCTTGTATAGATATTGCATTGTGAAAGAAACTGTCTCAAAGCAACTGGGAAAGGCTGATTATATAGCACATAAGAATTGGTGTATGATGTAAGGTTTTGGAATCACCAAAATGATAAGAAATTGACTCAATCCTCCCGAGAGTCACATGCACTGCACACAGAAATGTGTATATGGGACTACACACAAATGTTCGGGCCGAACATTTCAGCTGTTTCTTGTTATATTTAGAATTTGAAAGCATTTGAATAGCAATCCTTTTCAGGGAACTTATCTACTATGATACACTTCGAAACTAGCATAAAAAGAATGAGAAAACTCACAAATTAGTTTTTACCTTTCCCAGAACTCAACCTTCCCTTTGCACATGGTTGTACAATACATTCTCCGGGGACAATTAGTTACCATCCTACACAAATGGAATTCCTCATTTCCACCCTGAACCAAACACTGTACCTTAACCTTTTCAAGACAATTGACCACATTTTGTGGTTTGGTTCAATAACTTCTGATTCAGAGCTCTAAAAAATATACCAGATGCATGAGTAGAAAGAGCACAAATTTCTGCACACACTACATGTATGTCCATTTCTTGTTGAATGACGATATTGTGTTAAAATCCTCAAATTGGCAACACATTAATTAGGAAGTTCAAAATCATTGTTTTTTTTCCAAAAAATTGGCAATTTTTAAAACTTTTCAACAAAATTTCTTACCATGTATATTGTTTTCAAAGACATTACACCTTATTAGAACCATGTAGCCCTAAAATAAAAAAATATTGCTGCCAATTTGAAGTAAAAATGTGATCAATGTAGCCTTGAATATTTCCTCATGAATTGGCTAAGCCCATTGCACATGAGGCTCTATTCCATTACCATTAATCACTCCAACTGATTGTTCAATGCAAAAGAATTAACGCCACAGTGCACAATGAACAATAGGTACACATACATGTACTGAGAGATAATAACTACTGCACCCAGGCTGTCACACAAATGTTCCTTATATACACTCATTGGTGTGTGTGGATCATTACACAGCAGTATCCAATCAAGAGTCGATTTTCAGACAAATTCATAACTTGCGGTAGGCCATCGCACCCTGCTTCAAGGGGTTGAACCTGTGGCCCATTTCACAAAACTTGTTATCAATAACAACTGCCTCATTTCTATGACAAATTCACTCTCAGTCAATCAGATTCAAGGATTTTAGTAGCTTATAACAATGATTGTAACTTCTTATTGATAGTTTCATGAAACAGGGCCCTGGTCTGCGCATTAATATTGCCAGAATGTACTGTAATAGCACAACTGGGCCCTGTTTCATAAAACTTGTTACAGGTATTAATAACAAGTCATAATAACTGTTATAAGCTACTGAAATCCTTGCACTCGATTGTGATTGGAGTACAGGATCAATCAGAAATTAATCTTTATAAGATGGGACGCTGATAAACAATAACTTTAAACTGGATTAATAAGGCTTCCCAAAATCTAGTGGAGAAAAAAGGTCAATAATTTTTTGGCATAAGGCTAAGTTTTGGCATAGAGGCAGAGCCAATTGTTATTTGTTGTAGCTTACCGGTGGTTGTGGCATCATGTTCTGTCCCTGCATGGGTCCGGTGGGTTGTGGGATGGGAAGATTTACGACCTAAGTAGACAAAACAAAAGTGCAATATAAATGTTTATTATTAATAATGCTTCCCTGTACATCATTCTTCAGTTTATCCTAGTCATAACGGTCACCATTTTGGGTTCACTCAATCATAGCTGCCATGTCTTGTTGATGATAATAACGGTCTTTGAGTGAAGGACACAGCCACTGGTAATCTCACCACGATCACAAGTAGAGGTGTCGTAGTCGAGTGGTATGAACACTTGACTGGAGATGGGAAGGTCGTGGGTTCGAACCCCGGCGCGGCACTACTGTTCTTTGGCAAGACATTAATCTACATTTGCCACTCTCCACCCAGGTGTTAAATGGGTACCGGCAGGAATTAATTCCTTGAATGCTGTGAGCACCGAAATCGGTAGCCTCGCTAGAGCCGGGGTAATATTGGAGCACCTTGAGCAACATACATGGTGCCTATGAGCGCTATATATATATCCAATATTATTATTATTATTATTAACATCATCATCATTTTCCTCCCCATTGTAAAACATATAACCATCACTACTCCTGTCAAGACCACACCCTTCACTAACAACATCTCAATTTAGTTACAACCAAACCATGAATATTCTCCATAGCAACCAGTCATCATCATTCCGGGTCATCACACTACTGTTTCTCAATATCTAGCACAGGTAAAAGCCACGTCGTTAGTCACTGCCAGCTCCCTCTTGGTGCAAGTGTCATGCAACCTGTCTCTTGTGGTAACATGGCTTCTGATTGGTAGTAAAGTAGCATTTATCAGTGGAAACTGATAAATGGCCCACCTGGTCGTGTCTAAACCGCCTGCGGATGGAAACGGGACGATGCAAAGCCCTCAGGCAGAAGTGGGGCTATAACAAGGATGAAGAAACTGCATACGACTGTGGGGAATACCAGACGATGAAACTCCTTTTAGTCTGCCCCCACCTACCAGAACAATGTACCCACAGAGATCTGGAGGTTTTCAACCCCAAAGCCAGATCCTGCGTTCTGCACCGGACAGGACTTGTGTAGTGACTCGAGAAGGAGAAGATCAGTGGAAACGGTCTTGGAAGAACCTAACAGGGAACCTACTATCCTACAGTATCATACCACCACCCACAACAACAACAACAACAATATTACCGACGCCACCACTGCTATCATCATCACCATCATCACCACCACCATCATCATCATAACAACCACCAGCATCACCACCACCGGTTATCATCACCCCCACCTTACCGGATTCTGCTGCTGCCCCATCACGTTCTGCCCCATGCCAGTGGGTTGTGGGATGGCAGGGTTCCCTCCCTGGGTTCCGAAGGTGGGAGGCGTAGCCATGCCGCTACCCTGCTTCTGTCCTGTGGATGGAGTTACCGGCCCCGACTGCTGGGAAGTGGCCTGCTGCGGTGGAAACTGGTTCATGTGTTGACCTGATAATTGAAAGAAATTCAGAAGCAACGGTTATTTACCTTTTCTGAAAAGAAATTTAGCACTGATAGGTTATAACCATCATGGTTAACTTATACCTGGGGCACATGTTCCTAACTCTAAATCTAGATTACAAAAGTCGTCATCAGAATCACCCAAATATTTATGATATGTACCAACTTGATAATGAGAATGGCATAAACATAAACCCTTATTGAAAAGAACACATTACATAATGAACTTTCCTGAAAATCTCATCCAAATATAAAGAGGACAATTTATTTTAGTAAAACATTAAAAGATGAAACTCAAAATTAGATTCAATATGACATGCATGCGAAAGGAAATTGAAACATCTCCAACAGACAAACCAATCGGATTGATTAATATCTCTGTCTACTTAAGAACTGGCATATTATTAAAGAAAAAGTTCTAGTCATGAGATTACATTGCAAAATAAACTGCCTCCAAGCAACTGGGAAAGGGTGATCATGTCTACATCGGAGTTGGTGTATACTGTAAAGATTTGGAATAATCAAAATGATAAGAAATTGGCCCAGTCTCGCTAAAAAGCACATGAACTTCACACAGATATGAGTATATGGGATTGCATGCACATGTGTCATGAATGTTGGGGCCCAAACACTTCAGCTATCTCTCATCATATTTCGAATATGAGGGCATTTGAATAGCTATCCTTTTCAGGGGACATTTCTACTATGAGGTTCTTCCAAACTGACATAAAAGGAATGAGAAAGCTCATTAATTATTTGCCACCGCTCCGAGAACTCAACCGTCTCTTTAACCGTGTATTAAACTAGTAACCTTGTGTATGTGAGCGCTGCTTCTCTGCTTCCTTGCTGATCTGTTGCACTGCCATCAGAGCAGCAGAGGGCGCTCTTGCACCACCAGACGTTGCTGTTGTGGCCTGCAGAATGGCATTGATGGAGTAAGAAGAAAAAATACAAATAATGAAAACAAACCAAACAAAAAACATAATAATAATAATGATAATATTAATAGCTGTTTCTTCTATAGCACCTTACCAGTTACAATGTAACCGACCACAGCACTTACAGCATTATGACCCCAGTCACTGGATTCAGTTGCGATTCTGCACAATCATAATAATATACCATTAGTTTGCACTTGTTTGAAACTGACAATAGAAAGTGCATGTAAGATAATCCCTCCTGTGTGAGTGCCTTACTCCATAATATGCAGCAAACATGGCTTGCACAGTACTATAAACAAAGATTCATGCTACATGTAAATCCCCCATTAAAAAGGGCCCTAGATGTGATTCATTCATCAAAGTCCAATCATTATTGGTATACATAGACATTTCCACAACATTGGCTGCTTGTGAAACTATAAAAGGTAGTGCATTGACATAATACCTCACAAAGAGTTTGTTTTCTCTCTAAAACCTACAGTAAAACCAGTACCTTTTGCAAAGTATTGACAACCTGTTTTCGTTTGCAGATTCTGAAAATCAATAACATGATTCAAATACACTGCGATACGAAGACACTAGCAAAATTCCATGCGTAAAAAAGTTTCTGGTACCATAGTACATTATTACGTCTACTCTGCGAACAGCAACTTACAGATGGCAGGCCATGGAAGATGGGCTGTGAGCTGGTGATGGTGACGTTGGGTTGGTGCTGATTGATACCACCGGGTCCTGCCATGGTTGAGGGGACAGAGGTGTTACCTTGGGCCATCATGTGGGGAATGTTTCCCTTTGGTCCAACCTGCTGCTGCTGTTGCTGCTGTTGCTGCTGCTGCTAATGAAATAGAAAGATAAAACAATCTTCATACATGGGTGGTCACAGGAGCAAAATTGAAAATATTCAGTTTTCGCACTGCGAGGCACGAGACAGAGAATTCTTTTTTCAGAAAAGATGAGCCACCAGAATCCAGCATTAACCAAGAAAATTATAACTAATTTTGTTATTTACTAGATAAATCTATGTATCTACCTATTTGCTAGTTTCCCAAACTATGCCGTCATTCGAGAAAAACTAAGTCTAAAACGCGCAGCCCCTGCCTGCGCGCGCGTACTCCCCGTCCACCAATCCAATCGCGCCACCGCCATACTCTTCCTCTTCCGAGCAGTCAGAGACAGAATCTAGGACATGTCAGACAAGGAGAGGGGCTGGAGGGAGGGACATAGGTAGATACATAGATTTATCTAGTAAATAACAAAATTAGTTATAATTTTCTTGATTTACAGCAATAAATCGATGTATCTACCTATTTGCTAGAATAGCACGGATAAAAACCCGGGTGGCATGTCCCAGGACGGGAGTAACTAACGCGGGGCAGACAGAGACGACGAAGCAGCTCTCAACCCAGAGGTTGCAAAGCTAACCTCACCCGAAAGAACATCCTTAAGATAGAAGGATGTGAAGGAAGTAGGGGAACGCCAAAAGGCGGCCCTCAAAATGTCTTCCAAAGGAGGACCCAGAAAGAGCGCCCAGGAGGTAGAAACACTCCTAGTATCGTGCGCTCTTGGAGGATTCTCAGACAGGAGAGCCTCCGAACCCCCAGCTTGGATAGCCTCGACAATCCAACGGGAGATAGTCTCCCGTGATGCTGGGGAATAAGGGTGACGGGAAAAGAGAAAGAGCTGATCATCCTTACGAAAAACCTTAGTCCTATCCAAGAACCATTTGAGAGCCCTAACAGGGCACCAAGAATTATCCTCCTTGACAGAAGAGAATTCTGACAGAGGACTCAAGAACACTTCGATTGAGCCAGAAGAATCCTTCTGATTCTTGGCAATAAACGAAGGTCGAGGGACAAGACGTACACCTTGCCTTTCCCATCTGATATGCCCGGGCGCCGTAGAGAGAGCCTGAATAGTGCTTCTCCTCTGCCCAGAAGCAATAGCGACGAGGAAGGCGGTCTTAATCGAGAGATGGTGTAAAGACGCTTTGCACAACGGCTCAAAGGGCGGTTTGGCCAAGGCGTCCAAAAACAAAGGAAGGCTCCACGCAGGAGTCAACTGGCGATTTGCTGGTCGTTTCAAAAGACAGACCTCGGCAAATGAGTCAAGAAGGGAGAGTTAGAAACTCCCGAACCATCAGAAAAAAACCAAGGTGAACCGGAGCAATAGCGGACCGGTAACCACGATTGGTAGAGAGGGACCTGCCCTTATCGAAAAGGGGCGATAAGGAAATCTGCAAAAGCACCCACCGGGGCAGAACGGGAAGCAAATCCCATTTCCCCACACCAAGCATGGAAGGCTTCTAATCTCGAGATGTAAACAGCTCGGGTAGAATCTCTTCTGCTCTGGACTATGAACTGGGAGGCTCTCTCAGAGAGTCCTGCCGTCCTCGCATCCTCCCCGATAGAGGCCAGGCGGTCAAATGTAGAGCCGCCGGGCGATGGTGGAGGATCCCCGACAGGGGCTGAGCTATGAGGTCTGCTCTCCGGTGAAGGGAGAGAGGCCGACTGTCCAGCAGAGACAGAAGAAGAGGAAACCAAGGTCTCCTCGGTCAGCAAGGTGCTATGAGCAGAAACCACGCCTGATCCTCCTGAATCTACCCCAGGACCTGAGGGATTAAGGAGACCGACGGAAAGGCGTAACCCCGGAAGTTCTTCCACTGAAGGGAGAACGCATCGAGGGCCCAAGCTTCCGGATCTCGCACCCGAGGGCAGTATCTCGGGAGGCGATGATTGAGAGCTGTCGCAAACAGGTCTATCTCCAGAGGGGCGCAGACTGAACAGAGGTGTCGAAGACCTCTCGGTTCAGTGGCCACTCGGAGGGGAGACACATGCCCCGGGACAGAAATTCTGTAATCAGATTGTCCCGCCTGGGAACATGGGAGGCGATCGGAATCACTCGGTGAGACCGACACCACTTACAAAGTTTGGCGGTTAGATCGTTCAGGGTAGTGGAACGAGTCCCGCCTTGTCTGTTGATGTAGGCAGCAACAGTAGTGTTGTCCGTCAAAATCCTCCGTCCGGATTCCGGATTCCGACCTACAATCATGTTCTCAAAAAAAAAAAAAAAAAAAACGGACATGAAGACTGCCATCAATTCCAACATATTGATGTGGGGTAAGGTGCACAGGTGTGACCAGTCCCCCGAGACCACCTGGTCCAAAAGAGACTTGCCCTTGAAGAAGGAACGACTCATTCGACCAGGGGATAAGCAGGCGTTTGATTTCCTCGGATAGAGGAATCCACACCTTGAGCGAGTCTACACTGGGCTTGGAAAACTTCAGCAGATGAAGCTGGAAAGGCCTCATATGAAGCCGATAGTCTTTGAGGACATCTACAAGGCTCGATAAGTGGCCCAAGGACTGGAGCCATCGGCCTGCCCGAACTCGACGTAAGCGACGAAGAGATCGAGCCAGTAAGACAATAGTTAGAACTCTCTCCCGACTGGGGCGGGCAAGTTGGTTCACAATGTCTATTTCCGCACCCAGGAAAATGGGTCTGCGGGTAGGAGTCAACTCCGACTTGTCCCAGTTGACTATGAATCATACTTCTTGCGTAGTACGGAGAAGTAGGTCCATGCGTGACTGAAAGACGGACACAGAGCTCGCCACCAGGAGCCAGTCGTCCATGCAAGTGAAAAGTCTCAGACCGCGATACCTGAGGAAAGCGGCTAGGGAAGAGACTACTCAAGTAAAAACTTGAGGAGCCGGTTTCGGGCCACAAGGTAAGACCTTGAACCGGAAGGTTTCGCTCTGAAAGGCGAAGCCTAGAAGGTCCCTTGAAGAAGGGTGTATCGGTATGTGAAAGTAAGCATCTTTCAAGTCTACCGAAATGGCCACATCTGACGTTCTGATCGCCGGAAGAAAGGAGGCCAAAGTTTCCACGCGGAAAAAGCTCTCTTGGAATGAAGGGATTGATGACCCTCATATTCAAGATCATTCTGAGCTTCCCCGAGCGTTTGGGAATTATAAGATAAGGGAGAGACACAGATGGGGGTGGTCTCTTACCCTTTCGATTGCGCCCTTTTCTAGCAGCTCTTGAATCTCGGAGGAGATGTGCTCTAGAAAGGGGGGCGATATGATCGCCGGAAGAATGGAGGCCAAAGTTTCCATGCGGAAAGGTCTCTTGGAATGAAGGTATTGATGACCCTCATATTCAAGATCATTCTGAGCTTCCCCGAGCGTTTGGGAATTATAAGGGAGAGACACAGATGGGGGTGGTCTCTTACCCTTTCGATTGCGCCCTGTTCTAGCAGCTCTTGAATCTCGGAGGAGATGTGCTCTAGAAAGGGGGCGATATGTAGGCGGGTTGCGGCGGAAGGCTCCGCCAACCCTCTCCTCCAACGCTCGGGGCGCACTCGCCGCGAATCCCGGGTCGAACCACGGCCCCGACCGCGACGATGCCTTCTCCTACCTCGAGGAGAAGGCTCCGCCCTGGCCCCCTGTAGTGAGGGGCACTGGGCTGAACTTGCAGTGCACGAGAGGCTGAAAGCTGGAAGTGCCACCGCGTCTAGGAGGCGGAAAACTAGCCTGGGCCTGCGGCTTAGGAGCCGAGGACTTAAGGCGTTTCAGAAGTTCCGTCGCCTGCTAGCGTGAATCAACCTCAAGTTGAATCACATCAGACACCTTACCTCCAAAGAGGTGTTGGCCGGAGTGCGGGACCCTGGCCAGGAGGGCAGGTATGTCCGCATCCGCAATGCCCAGAGAGGAAAGTGCAAGTTCCCTCCTGGCATTAGTGGCTATGCTGTCGACACAGACAGTTTTGACCACCACGAGCCTGTCAAGGACAAGAGGGCTTCGTGTAGGAACATGATGTCCGAGTCGGACATCTCAAGTTCCTGGCTCCTAGCGTAGGGAAAGGAGCGTACCCAAGTAGGCAGTCAGCCTCAGGCCAGTCCTGGAATGAGCTTCCATCAAGGACGGGAACTTCTCCCTTTTGGCGTAAGGTGCACTCTGAAAGTTGACACCAAGCCTACCACCTACATGTAGGAGGTCACTGGAACAAGACTTTCTCGTAAAATAATCGAGAGTGTCTTGTTGAGAGAAAGTGAATTCCCTGGCCGAGGGACGGGCCCTACCAAAGATGAAAGAGGCTGTGAGGCGAAGTCATTGTAGACTCGCTTAAGTCCTCCGTAAGAGGGATGCCTTTGGAGGGACGCTCACCTTGAAAAAGGAGAGACGGATGTCCCGGATCGGCCCGACTCTGAAAAGAGGTGTCGGGAAGATATTTCTCCAGCAGGGCTTGAGTCTCTACCGCCAAGGACCGACTGGTTTGGGGTGTAATCTCAACCTGTGAAGAGGCATCATCCTCCGAAAATCCGGACCGAGAAACCTGATCCCAAGAAGGGCGGTTTAGGTAGTCCCAGGATTCCTCCCCAGGCGGAGCACTTAGTGCCGCTGGAATGGGAGTAGCCCCGACCGGACGATCAAAGCTGAACGTGGTCGGGAGACGCCCGAAGTGGGGCGGCAAGACTCTTGTGTGTTGGAGACCAAACACAATGAGCCGGATACCTGATAAAGGAACCGGATCCCCACCCACTAGGTGCAGTGGTGATAAACAAGGGAAAACCAGTCTTCCTAGCCGGATAACCGGTAAAAACCGGTATCCGAACCGGACCCGGGTTGGTGGGTACAGGTATCCCCCCTCCCCCAGGGGGGGGGGGGTGTTGGAGTCGGGCGTGGTGGGAGGTACGGACACAAAGTCTGACCAACCACTCCACTCCACAATGATCTTCAGATAATTCAGAAGTTCATGGGAGACGCCCGACTCAGAAGAAGTAGTCGCCCCTTGGGGGCTAACCTTCTTCTTCTTGGCCCCCCTGACACATGAGGTGAACACACAGTCGATGTCAAGGGGAGAGAGTCCGCCCCGCCTGCTGGCTGGGCAGTACTCAGGCGCCTACGTTTCTGGGCAGGCGGTCACGTGACCGCTCCCTTTACCCACTTGAAAACGGGCGCCGCTTCCGTAGTAAACCCTTTGTACTGGGTACATTAGGAAGATCACGACTCTCTTTACTCTTTCCCGCCTTGCTTGGATTAGAAGCGTGCGGAGAGAGACAAAGAGAGCCGACCCCTGAGCGAACAACATCTATGGCTAGTGAGCGAGAAGTGCAGCTCGAGCGAGACGAACTGTGGGCTGGGGTAGACCCACAGTTTTATCGGTGAGAGGTATTGGACGGGTTAGGCACTCACTCTCACCGTTATACAAGTCTCTTCTTCGAGAGAGGTATTGGCCATGTTTCAGGACTCACTCTCTCGGTATATCCCGCATGAGTTGGTCGTCAGAACAGACGACGAACTCATAACGGGGCGAGCCGTACACAAGGCAGGCCCTAACTTACCTTGGTCGAGGCTCCGGGGAAGTTATAATGTTGGTGCGAGATGAAAATCTCGCAACCAACCCTTCCAAGGCTGGGCGAGTCCCCTTATAAGTATTTAAATACTGGGGAACGCCAGCCGAAACGGAGACCTCGACATGGCTGAAAATAAAGACAAGCAAACAAATATAGAAACCCATATTTGGTAATAAATTTATTATTACAAACAATATAGATCTATAAAAGGGTAACAACCAACTCACATTAGTCGGAGTGGGAATAAACTCCTATTACGGAGACACAACGTTTTGATAAGACCGCTTGTCTAAGCGCGTTGAATCAACCACCTACAGACACGGGGGGGGGCAGCCCGACACAGTGTACTAGTACACCGTCTGTGAATAAAGCCCCGAAAGTGAGGAAAAACGGCAAAGTAATTTCATTAATTTACCGTGAAGGAGGTTGACTCAGGAAAAATCTGATACACCAAAATGAATGTGAAAACATGGTGAACGGGATTTTTATTGCGAAAGGCAACCACAAATGCTTTTGGAGGTAAAAATCTCGCAATTTAGGTTAAGACTTAGCTTCATAGATGCGGAAGAGGCAGAGTATGGCGGTGGCGCGATTGGATTGGTGGACGGGGAGTACGCGCGCGCAGGCAGGGGCTGCGCGTTTTAGACTTAGTTTTTCTCGAATGACGGCATAGTTTGGGAAACTAGCAAATAGGTAGATACATCGATTTATTGCCGTAAATAAGGAGAGTTTCAAGGGGTACAAAGTGTTGTCTTATGAAATCATGTCAGGAACGTTACCCTTTTGACCCACCTGCTGCTGTTGCTGATGTACCTGCTAAGAAAAATTCAGGACTAAACACCAACAGGCGCCTGGATCACATGGGCCCCCAAAGCCTAACTCTGGATCCATCAAATTTCAAAATTTTAACAGGGTGGCTATGCGTACACACCCTTAAAGTGTACCAATCACCTGAATAAAAATAATTTGTGTATGTGCTAAAAAGTACAAAATGAACCTTCAAAGAATTTATCTGGCATCCTACTCCTGGGGAGCGTTTCATCAAGCATTTTGTCAGTGATTTTTACTGACAACTGTTATAAGCTACTGAAATCCTTGCATCTGATTGGCTGAGAGCAAATTTCTCAGTAAGAATGACTGACAAAACGCTTGATGAGACGCTCCCCAGGACTATAGCAGTAAAGGAGTATGAAGGAAATACAGGATAATACGAAGGTGCACGAGTTGCCGAGTTGGGCTCCGCACGAGCCCTTATCTTGGCGAGCGCGTACGGGTGCATTGAGTCGTCTACTCACAAGTCGCTTTTACGCTTATAAAGAGACTGTAATTAAACTTGCAATATCACTTTATAAAAGTAATATTGGAAGCCCATATTTTGAATATAGTATAATGACATGGAACCTCTAACATACAGAGCAAATATTTGTTTGTGATTGGTACCCTGTAAAGTGTTGATCTGGGGGTGTTTCATAAAGCTGTTCGTAAGTTACACAAAACTTTACGCACGACTAGTGATCTGTTGTTGTGCTAAATGATTGAGAATCTGATTAGTATAGCACCCAAGAACATGTTCCAGTCGTTCGTAAAGTCATTCGTAACTTTACGACCAGCTTTATGAAACACCCCCCCTGGACCCTCTAAAAAAGCGTTACATATAGCATGGAGCTTGTATATAATATGAGCAAATTCATTGTTTTGAAGAGTTGCCTCGGTGAAAGAATTTAGCATCTTTCACTTAATAAATTAATTTTACCATCTTGAAAATGACAAACATGAAATATCTGTTTTGTGTAACACCCGAAATCATCAATACCACATAAGCAATCATTTAAAGTAGCTTTTCAAAGAAAATCACAAATATGGCAATTAAGGTATCACTAGAAACTGGGAAGCTTACAGATGGCAATCGTATAAGTTTTATGTCAACTGCGTATCTGATGATTATAAAAACAACACAAATAAAAGCTCTTCTCAGCATCTGGAATATCCGAGGATTCGCCAGAAATATAGCGATGTTTTGATGTCGTCACACTCGGGATCGATCCTGCTTAAGCAGACGACGTCCTATAATGAATGAAGTAATTGCAATGCAATTATTTATCAAATTATAAAGAGTTTGGTGTATTTAAACATGACCTTATTTCACACTATTATAAAGGGAAAACCGTTTGATTGTAAATACACAGGAGAAGGGTCAATGATCAATGAAATAAACCCCACTTTCAAATTGAAAAGCCCTCCGAATAATAGCAGGATGGTATTCGTTCCCTCTTGAAACGCCGAACATGCCCCGGTGCAAGCAGCTGAAAATACAATGGCGTCTTATTTTGTTTACAAGTGACTGATTCCTTTATTTTTTTAACGCTGCATTTTTCATCAAAATAATACCATACACGAAGTTAAGAGTGAGGCAACAGACTAACATTAAGACTGATGCTAGTGAAGGAAGAGAAATAAGTGAAGAGGAGATGACAAAATAGGCTCTGAAAAATGTGTAAGATGTTATGGGACATCGTCTGCTTAGACAGGACTGGTCCATGGTGTGTCGTCACATATCTCAGCAGCGTTCGAGGAGCTCTTCAGCTGCTATATCGGGGGCTGTATTTTACCGTTTTATAATTGATAATAATCATTACTTCAAATGTTTCCAAGCGTTGAATTTGGATAACCTTGTTTAATTTATGCCATCTATGCAATAATAAGTATTAAGCCAGTATTTAAAATCATTAAAGTTCTACTTTAAGCAAACCACAAAATTTGGGCAATTTTTGAGAATAGGAAATTGGAAGAGGTTTTTTTTAATTTTCAACTCTTGCTAACCCTTTGCTGCTGCTGTTGCTGGAACAGATTTGACTGCTGCATCCCCTTTGTTTGAGCAGGAGTTGGGGTCTGTTGTTGTTGCTGCTGTTGTTGCTGCTGTTGTTGCTGGTGTTGCTGTTTGAGCTGCTGCTGCTTCTGCTTCAACTGGAAGATGCGTTGTAATTGCTCCGGGGTGAATTGCCTTTGGACAAGATCCGTGTTGGGTTGGATCTACATCAAAGGTACATGTATAAACGAAAAATGGTCATCAGTTAACCCATTCATGATTACAGTATACCTGGGTTTGTGGTCATTTCACCGGTTGAATAAACATTAAAGAGAAGGTTGAGTTTTGGGAAAGGTATAATTTGTGAGCTTTCTCATTCTTTTTATGTTAGTTTGGAAGATTATCATAGTAGAAATGTCCCCTGAAAAGGAAATCTTGCTCTTCAAATGCCATCACCTTCAAAATATGACAAGAAACAGCTGAAATGTTTGGGCCGAACATTTGTGTGTAGTCCCATATACATATTTCTGTGTGCAGTGCAAGTGACAATCAGCAGGATTGAGTCAATTTCTTATCATTTTGGTGATTCCGAAACCTCACAACATGCACCAATTCTTATGTGCTGTGTAATCAACCTTTCCCAATGGATTTGCGACAGTTTATTTGATAATTCAATCTCATGACCAGAACTAAACTTCACCTTTAAAGCCTGGGATCTACATAAAAGGTATAAAAAAAATAGCCATTCTTTGTTTAGCCCTTTAGCAGTCTGTCGTCATTTGCTCCTCACACCACCCCCAAAATGAAAATTTATGAAATTTTCTGTAAAACGCATACTGGAGAGTAGCTGACAAGATATGTCATGGAGTTGCCAATTTGTGTTTGATGGATTACAACATTAAAAATTCATAACTTTCTTATTTCTGATTTCGGATTTTGTTCAAACTTTCATTGATCTGTTTCTTTAATTTTCCCACTTCTTTTGAAACCAACTTGTTATCAGGGTGGACTTTCCCTTTTGACAGAATCAAGATTGCTAATTCTATCAATTCAGTTAGGCCCGGCAGACACTGCACGATCTGACTACAATGCGATTTTGGGAAAAGTTGTTATGAAATTTAAAATGAACCTTCAAACATGTAAAATCTTTGTGATCAAAGTTCTGAATAGTAGTATGAATACTAAAATCAAAATTCCGGGTTACTGTGAGCCCCTGTGTAGGAATAAAAGCGGATTCAATTCCAAATCGTAGTGACGTCATACCAATCTTGCGATCGACTAAGATTTGAAGCCGATTTGGCCTTTACTCTAACCAGAAGAATTGCAGTTAACCAAAACCTCAATATTAGTGTTCGTATCATTATTCCGAACTTCAAATGAGATAATTTCACTTTTTTAAACTTTCACATTTAATTGCAAACTGCAATTTGTTCGAAAAATTGGGTCGCAGTCGGATCTTAAGCGAAATGATCCTAAGGAGACAGAGCATTGTACAATTGTATGTCAGCTGCTTCCCGGCTGTGAAACAGACTTCCCAAATCAGTGAAAGACTGAGGCCATAGACGACTTCAAGAGAAGACTAAAAACCTATCTGATGATTATCATTTTCTTATAAATATATCTTATTGTGAGCTTCGTAAGTGTATTTTTGTCACTAATATGTTTTTTGTAAATGCCTTGAGCACCCACTTTGGGCGGATATGTTGTGCAGTGCTGCGTATAGATGTCGGCATTATGACTATTATTATTTTTATTATTATCGATCACATTTAGGTGGTGGTTACTCTCCTTGGAGCACCTCTATAGTCCTATTATCAGTTCTATATCCCATAAGTGGGTGCGGCAGGTTTAGGTTCCTCTTTGGGGCTATACCATGAGGATCAAGTCTTCAACAAATTATTTGTGACATAGGACCAACAGGATATTGGAACAGGGATTAGGACTAATGGGACATAGGACCAATATGACATAGGAACAATCGACTGTAGGACCCATGAAATGTAGGCCTACAGGGTAAAGAACAAACAAGATTACACACGACCAATGGCATGTACGACCTCGTTTTTACTGTGAATAGTCTGGATGTTACTTTAACACAGTCAAGATTCCACATTTTGTTAATTCATCTACAGAAATGGTAATATGACAGCACAACCATCTGCGAAACAATCAAACAAACCCATGCATATATGCTCTAGAAAAGGTTCAACTACACCGCTATCCAATTATCAAAATTGACATTATGTACTTCAATGATTTAAATGAAGTGAAAAAAAGAATGGTAACTTACAGCTCCTGATATTTGAACAGTCTTGCGATACATAATTAATATTACCATATATATATGAAGAGCTTGACGATACCGATACATGCAAGTGATGGTTAGATATGAGAGTGAATTACCGGTCACTAAGATTTTCAGCTACCTAGTATAGTTATAAACTAAAACCAACATACATACATGCACGAGTAAGTCAAGCAAGGTACGCGTGAGGTATTAATAGCAATAACAGTCAGAAACCACTTTAGTTCCGAGGTATTTATGTCACATACAGGATATGCCGAGTATGGAAGACAATACAATATGAATATATAAGATCTAGCAGGGGATTTGGGGAATTCCCCAGTTCAAATAGATAAGTTTCGATTCATGAATGAAATAAACACAAGGTAAGAGGCTCAAAGTCCACTCTTTTGTTATTGCGCAATCTGGAACCATGTAGGCTCATCATGGCAAGGGATGAGTAGTCTAAAAACTCAGACACCATATAATAATAATAATAATACCTGGCATTTATAAAGCGCCTTTTCCAAGTGCTGGCTCAAAGCGCTATATATCGATATATATTATTACCCCGGTCACTGGATTCTGGCACGCCCGCACACAGTGTATGCACATTCTCCACTCCCTGGGGAGCATTCCAGCCAGTCGCCTGTTAAGCGCACACGTGCTAAGCAAAGGATATTACCCTTTCGCCATCCTACCGGGTACCCATTTAACACCTGGGTGGAGAGTGGCAAATGTAGATTAACGTATTGCCAAATGACGCTAGTGCTGCGGTGGGATTCGAACCCCGGACCTCGTGGTTCACAGTCCGGGGACTTATCCACTGATCCACAACACCTCTACATATAGTAGCTGGGGCTTAACCCTTTCCATTGCCATTGATGATTTAAACTACCCAGATTTTTATATATATTGCAATTTCATATCAAGAAATCCTTGTCTGCACTTATTGTTTTCAAATACTGTTTTGAAACAAGATGTATCAAAGTTTCTTTTAAGAGACAGAACATCCTAATCTAATGGTCCATTTGGCAGATTACTAGTTTCAAATGGGTTCATTGAAATCAAGGAAAATTTATTCAAAAATATCCTAGACAGAAGTTATTTATGACCATTTCTTCCACTTTTCAGTATAATGAAAACTAGATGAAGGAACAGTTTACTTTATGTCAACATTTTTAGGAAGTTGACATGGAATCGGCACGCCATAGCAAAGAAACGATTCAATCGGGGGAAAATGAAACAACCCCATGAAGAAATCTATATATACTGGTAATATGGCTGGAGATCATCATAGAGGAAAAAAAACCCCAAAAATTCTTGGAAATACACCTGGTGGATCGAATGCATTGTCACGGTGAAGTTTATTCCGATAAAAGATATTTCACGCCCTATTTAATATGAAACAAAGCATTTCAAGTTAAATTTTACTCATTAATGTACGTAATAGTTCATGACATTTGTCAAAAAAGTCCAAGGCACAAAAGAGGCTACCCCTAACCCTTTACCTTCAACAAAATAAAGCCCAGAGCTAATATATGTGTGTTGCTACAGCAATATTCTGATACCCTGAATCAACCATTATAAGTAGAACTAACCTTAACCAAACATGAAAACCCAAACCTAAGCTACAACTCAATCGCAATTCTAATCTGACACTGAACTTAAAGATAACCTATCCTAACCTAACCTAACCTAAAACCAAATCGCAACTTTAACCCTAAACTTTAGCTAACCTAACCTAAAACCCAATGCTAACTCTATTCCTAAACTTTAACTTAACCTAAAACCCAATTGCAACTCTCACACTAAACTTTAGCTAACCTAACCGAAACCCAATCGCAAACCTAACTCTAAACTATAGCTAACCTAACCTAATCGCAACCCTAACTCTAAACTTTAGCTAACCTAACCTAAAACCCAATCGCAACCCTAACTTTCAAGTTATAAAGCCCAGAGTAAATATAGCCGGAGCAAGTGGTGGATACCCTGGACCAATCTTAGAGCCCTATCACACTCACTTTGTTAGAGCGCTCTAACTAAGAACCGTTCCTCAGGAGCGGTTCCCAGGTGAGTGTGAATGCTCAAGTGGTCCAGGAAGCATTCTTCTGGAGCGATCCAGAAGACCGCCTCGAGAGGTGGTCTTGAGGAACAGTTCTTTAATAATAGACTGCTTCAACGTGCAGTGTGAAAGCGAAAGCGATCCTAAAGCGTACTTCAACCGGAAGTGAGTGTGTGTGTTCCGCGGGAAATCTCGTGTGATTTTCCTTGATTGTCCTATAAGTGCAGGCCATCGATAGAAAGAAAACACAAGGAAAGATAGAAGAGGAAATGATAGAAGATAGAAAGGGAAAATGATAGAATTAAAAAAAAAGAAAAAACATAAGAAATTTAAAGAAAGAAAGAGATGATAGAAAGAAAACATAAGGAAAGATAGAAAGAGGAAATGATAGAATGATGAAAAGCAAGAGCAGATAGAAAGGAAAATGATAGAAAACAAAGAAAGATAGAAAGAGAAAATGATAGAATGATGAAAACAAGGAAAGATAGAAAGATAAAATGACAGAATGATAAAAAAAAAAAAAAAGAAAGGAAAACAAGGAGAGATAGATGAGAAAATGATAGAATGATAAAACAAAGAAAAGCAAAAGAAAACAAGGAAAGACAAAAAGATAAAATAACAATGATAAAAACAAAGATAAACATAAGAAATCTACAGAGAAAAAAGACGATAGGATGATGAAAACAGAAAAAAAAAAAAAAAAAGGAAGCCTTGGAAAGATATAGAGATAAATACATCAGGCAGGCAGTATACGGTTTGATTTCCGTGCAAAAAAAATTGACCCGCTTATCTGAGCTGCCATAGCAACAAGACCACTTTGACTCGTTGAGCGATTTGAAACATGAAAAATGCGCGAGTGTGAAAGCAAACAAAGCGTTCTTCAAGAACCGTTCCTCCAGAGCAAGTCTAACTTGGAGCGGTCCAGCAGGGAGCGTGAAAGGCCTCTTACCCTAACCCCAAACTGTAAACCTAAGCTAACCAAGCGCAACTCTATCCCTAAACACTACATACTTGATGAAATAAACGCCAATAGGGCGAATGTCAGATCTCCTACCTGGCCAGCATTCTTTGCCTGTTGTTGTGCAGGAGTCACCGTTTGTTGCTGTGGTTGAGGTGTCGGTGTCTGCAACTGTTGCTGCGATGGTTGCTGTTGCTGCTGAGGTGTGGCCTGTTGCTGGGCGGGAGGTGGAGGAGAGAAGATGGGTTGCTGGCCGGGGCTTGCCCCCATCTGACCTCCAGGGGTGGTAGATATGCCTATGTAATAAACAATTGGTGAATGCTATCAAAGGTGAAGGAAATTAATTAAGATCTGTCAGGAAAAAAATCTTTAAATTTGCTCTTGTAAGATTACCTTGCAGACATTCTCGTGTATCTTCTTCTTTTTTGGCAACAGCACTTTTGGAATATTTCAGTTATATTTATTCATATTTTTGCCAGTTTATTTCATTGTCCTTATCTTAAGTGGATGCTAGACTTATTTGCATAAAAAGTAAGCCTGGAAGTACGGAAAAGAGAGAGAGAAAGAGAGAGAGAAAGAGAGAGAGAGAGAGAGAAGAGAGAGAGAGAGAGAGAGAGAAGAGAGAGAGAGAAGAGAGAGAGAAGAGAGAGAGAGAGAAGAAAGAGAGAAGAGAGAGAGAGAAGAGAGAGAGAGAAAAGAGAGAGAGAGAGAAAAGAGAGAGAGAGAGAGGAGAGAGAGAGAGATAGAGAGAGAGATAGAAGAGATAGAGAGAGATAGAGAGAGATAGAGAGAGATAGAGAGAGACAGAGAGAGATAGAGAGAGATAGAGAGAGATAGAAGAGAGAGAGAGAGAGAGAGAGAGAAGAGAGAGAGAGAGAAGAGAGAGAGGGAGAAGAGAGAGAGAGAAGACCAAAAATACCAAACTAGACTGACTAGAGATATGAAAAAAAAATGCACCTTACAGTGATTCATCATCCGAAAATACTGCAGCTATGAAATGGCAAGAAGAATACAATTTCTATGGCTGGCCTAAAGTCACAACAGAGGTTTATCTAACCCATGGTTTAAACCTCCATAAGTGTAGTATGCGCATGTCCTTGTGAGCAATGGGAGGATAGTAATTCAATTCAATTCAATTCAATTCAATACTTTTATTCCAGACTCAGCTGCAAAAGCAGAGGTCCATATAACACATTTACATGAGAAGAGCAAATACAAAGAATCAAGGAACATAGAATACAAAGATAAACATATTTAAGAGAAACTACAAAACTAATATACCACTAGAACTAAGCAATGCACACAGAATACAAAAGATAAAAGCTGCGATAATATAACATGAAGTGCATACTATCGCGCTTAAATACGCTTATTTACAGTTATTTTAGTCCATGGTGGAGGTTTAAACCATGATTTAGACCATAGTTTAAGATAAACTTCTAATTCGTGAATTCAGTCCATTTAAATGTGCAAGAGCAGCAATCTGCATACTGACTGGGGTGTGTTACATTCAATACATTGGGCCTAGAGAATTCAACTGTGACCAGTGAAAACCAAACTCCAAATTCATGATCAAAATCAACCATAGCCAGGAAACCTTCGACAATGCTTCATCCTCCCTACCTCCATACAGGATGGTTTTTTTTTTTTACATCTTAACACTTGACGAAATATGAATTTTACAGATGTATTACATAATAATTGATATGCACAAGTAGAAAGACTACCAGTAAACACACAAAAAAAAGCATTAGAAAGCGTTAAATGCATACAGCTCAAATTTTCTTGATTCAACATACTGATAATGGGTCATTCTTCTGTACCCTGGATAAAATAGATGAACTTTTTTAAAGAGCAAGAGACAGAGCTGAACTTAAACTTCAAGCTCAGTGTATAATTACACCCCAAGCTCAAACAAAATTAGAACAAATACATGTAACCACTTGTTGAAAAAAATTAAAATTCCACACCTGTTCATAATTATGTACATAATATGAGATAATAATCTATGAATGCAAACAAGTATCTCAAATACATGTAGAATATTTAACCCAAAGTAGAATTGCCCCTATAAAATAGCATTCAATCATATTGGAAATGTATGCAATGAAACTGAAAAGAGTATGTGATGGGTTAATTGTAAGTTTGGTAGTTTACACAAAAATGTTTTCATATTATATCAAGGATATCAGTTGCACGATGATTATTTTATTAAATATTAACACAATTATCTTGAAGTTCATCATGGCACATTACAATTTCACAAAAATATTTACATATTTATGACATATGGGCTGTTCTCATAG
Organism: Heliocidaris erythrogramma; assembly: GCA_025617745.1. Lineage (NCBI taxonomy): Eukaryota > Metazoa > Echinodermata > Echinoidea > Camarodonta > Echinometridae > Heliocidaris > Heliocidaris erythrogramma. The sequence continues at coordinate 42,805,137 of CM046864.1, read as the reverse complement.
GCATGTAGAAAGAGAGAGAGAGAGAGAGAGAGTAACTATTCATGTTAACCTGTTGACTCCAAAATTCCCTCATTCCCATAGGTTTAATACAGGCACCACTGGTTCCCAAAGGCAATGGGTAAAATCTGTATCCCTGCTATCGACATATACAACCTGCGTCAGCAACAATAATATCCAGTAGCAGAGCAGATTGCAGAATGAAGCAGAGCAGATTGTAGAATGAAGCAGAGCAGATTGTAGAATGAAGCAGAAGCAGAAGTCACTCTAAAACGATTTCTTCAAAACAGCACTACATGCACTACATCAATGGATTCACCAGAATTCAACAGTAAGATAATACTCTCTCTCTCTCTCTCTAAAAGTGGTTTTATACTTTTTTCCCTCCCCTCTGAGAGTTAAGTCTGAGTGATCACTTACAATTATTCAGGAGTGAATATTAACTATTTTAGAGTGCTCTCTGTAAAGAAAAAGAGTGAATTTTCACTCTATTTTTACTGTATTTTCACTCCCCCAGGGAGCCACATCAGTGATCAATCGATTTATAATAAAGTACTTAATCAACATTTAGTGTAGTGGGTAAGTCACTAGATTGTGGACAAGATGGTGCTGGTTCGAAGCCCTGTCACGGCCGCACTAATACGCTTTAAATAGCAAAGATATTTATTTAATAAACATTATTAAACTTGATTTACATTTTATAACATTAAATATGGATTTATGTAATGCCTGATATGGAATAAATGCCGCTGAGCACTTTATAAGTGTCATTAGGGATTTTTCGTTCAGCAACGTACACGGGAGTCTAGGACGGAGATTAACAATTGCACAAGACAAAGGACGCCCGGACGCCCCTCTTAAAGTCTTAGTGGAAAATTGAAAAAGCGGAACATTTGTTCGTCCTAGATTCAGAGCGAATGATGCATTTGCAATTTATCGTGCGCTCTTTATCTAGCACGGTATTGCCGTTCCGGTTCTTTAATTTTCGACGAAGAATGCCTTGGCGTCCCTTGTCATGTGCAATTGTTAATCTCCGTCCTAGAATCCCGTGTACGTTACTGAACGAAATCTCCATCATTTAAAGGAGAATTAACCCCTGATTACAAATTTACTTACATTGGAAGGTGTAATATATTCCTACTTATTGGCCTAAATCATTTTCTAATAAGATATCAGAAAAGGGTATAAATAAAGATATTCCAACACCCGGTATCGTCTCCTACTCATTTTCATGGGGGCTGCCATTTTCTTGCTGATTTGGAGTTGTACATGAACCATTGAGAAATGTTCCAGTCAGGAAGATATTTTGAATCCAAATCCTAAATTGATTTTCTTCATTACCTAAAATCCCATATGTGACGGAAAATATAAAGTGGGTGTTTACATGTATTATCTTTATAATGATACTTTTAAATTGTCTGGTTTTGCTTAACAAAAATCTATTTTCTTGGGTTTGCCAAACAGAGCAGAACATAATATATGCAGCATGCATTCTGACTTTTCAAGTCCATTATCAGAAAGCAGGTGAATGCATAGTTTGCCGCTATAGATGCTCAGGGAAGAAGCATCCATAAAATTTGAATTAATTTGCTCCGTCCCATACGTCCAGTATCGAGAAAATAGATTTCTATTAAGCGAATGTCGATTTTCAACAGAAATATATAAGGAAATCTTCAGTTTAAAAATAAATTGACATATCTATTCTATATTTTCAATCTCAAATGGGTTTTTAATTTTGAAAATGGCAGTTGGGCATTTGGATTAAGAAAATCTTCTTGTACACATAAACAAAATGGCAGCCCCCATGTGCTGCTAGCAGACGATACATATTGCTAGCAGATGGTAAATTTTGCTCAGAAAATCTTGATTCGTATCGATCTCGTATATTTTGACGCGAAGCCATATAGTCTAACAAGTAGGAATAAATAACACCTTTGAACACTATCGTCTTTATTGTTTGAGGTTAATTCTCCTTTAATACAGTGGCAACTCACTATAACGAAGACCTTGGGACCATGAAAATTACAAGGAATCTTCTTGTATCAGGGTAAACAAAACGTAAGAACATAAAGACCACGAACCAGCAAAATTACCTTTAATATCAGGAATCTCATTTCATCGAAGCTCTTTCTAACAAGTTTCTACTGTATTGTTATTAATTATTGTTCAATACTAGCTTCTGGCAGAAATAGTTTTGGGCAAACCAAACATAAATCATATTACATTCGCACAAATAATGTCTTTCAAACCAGATGCAAAAAAATTACTTATGACACACATTACTATTAAGCTTTCTTTGCTATTTTGCTAACACAAAAATCTGTTATTTGATCTATTTTTTCCATGTGATAAAATGGAATGTGCATGAGACTATTTCAAATGAACAATCGGATTGTCACCATTAATATCTCCTTTGTTTCACAGGAATTACAAGAAAGACATCTGCAGCAACAACATTTTCTATGATAGAAACTTCATCAATGTCAGTTGTTGAGAAACTTCCTTCCAGAAGACGAAAAACAATCAACATTTCCAGCTTGGACTTTAACAATATAAGATTCTCAAACCTTATTCCAGACTGCATTCCAACTTGCATGCATTGCTTTGAATGTTGAATTTAAAATTATATCATCAACTTTATGCTACAGACTGTACAAGAACTATTCTGTTCACTAGCCACACATCTGGAAGCAGCACAAGTAGTTTGTGCGACTACACACCACTGATTTGCAAGAATTACTGATTTTGTCAGGAAGGCAGAGAAAAATCTTAGAAACAGCAGCAACACACTGGTTTTCCAGACCATAAAACTTTATAGTTGAGCCTATACAAAGGCAACCCAGCAATTGTTATGAACATAAACTGGCATTCTCGTTTTCTCTTCTACTATATAAGATTGAAGAAAAATAGCTGCAAATGTGTTTATAGTCCTTGTTTTTAGGTCAAGTGCATTTATTTTCATACAGTATGACCGACAATTTTGAAAAGATATTCAACTTTCATAAGGGTCTTCTCATATGTGGAGAGGGCATTCTTATAATTTCCATGACACTGATCATTCCGCCCCAAAGTGATTCTAGAATATTGAAAGTCATAGAGGGGAAAGGTGCAAAACTTGATTTCCCATATCCATGTGACAGTACTGAGGTCACATTGCAACATGGTAATGGACGCCCATTTTACAGATCAGCCAATCCTCGGTATATCTCACTATCTTCAAATCAAAATCTCACCAATCATACTGAATTAGAACATGACCAGTGCTTTCTCAACCTAACCATCAATCCTGTATTAAGAACTGATGTAGGAACATACATCCTCACTGCCTACAAGAATGGTGCAATGCTACCTGACTACCCAAGAATTGGGTTGCGTGTGAGTTATCCTCCTGGTAGGGCATCATGTGTAGTAAGTAATGATTATAATGATGAGGAGTGGTTCTCACTGCGATGTACAGCTCCAGTAGGGACTGTCCAGGGGCAGATTGTTTGTTATCAAGATGACATGAGACTACCACCAGGGAATAAACTCAAAGAAAGTGATGGAAATTTAAATCAGATCATATTGGCTAGATTAACCGGTCATGTGTACTGTTGTTCTTCTGCATTGGGAGAAACTAAAGACAAGTGTGAATGTAAGGACTGGGTATGGGATCCAATGAAAAATACTGCATCAATCATAGAGCCCTGTCCAGGAGCAACGTCTACACAAGGTCTAACATCACCCCTTGTCCTTACTGTGGACATTAAAAGTTCCTCTTTGTTTAGAAATAAACCAACGACATTAGCAAATTATAGACCCATTCAAAAGAACAATTCTATAGTGCCCTGTGCCTATTTCCTTGTCATCTTCATTTTGACATCCATTTCTATTAGCATAGCATAAATGTGCATGTATTTTACCAAAGGAAGGCAGATACATGTAGCAAGACTGTAAGGTACGTGGCATGGAAGTAACAAGTCTTCCCAAAGATACATATTCAGTAGTATCAGCTGAAGAAGGGCAAATGCAGGAGCATAATGTGTAACAGGTGTGGGGAAAAATACTTTTTTTATCACAAAATCTAAGAAATTATTAAAAATGATGGTATTCACCTTCTCCAAGATTCACAATGATGGAAATATCTAGTTTGGATGTCCACATTTTTTCTTTGAATAAAAGGCATCAATATCTATGAGTTGGTATAATATGTTTTTTTTTTCATTGGTACATGTAATCATTAACATCTTACTTCAGCCTATAAGTACATGTACAAAGTGATGTAAAAGCTCATAACCTGATATTTCTTTGCGACTTCAAAGCTGCTCTTAAAACTCACCTTTGTTTCTAGACAGTACCCTTGAATCATGATATGTAAATAGTATTTAAATTGGCAATTTTCTGCAGTTTCGGCAATATATAACTGACATAAAACTGACTGTTGTTCTGTGTTTGTTTACTAGTTGAGTCATAATGTTTTTGTTGTTTATAGAAAAAACTATTGAAAGAGAAGGTTGAGTTCTGGGGAAAATATTTTGTGATAAGCATTCTCATTCCTTTTATGTCAGTTTGGAAGAACATCTAATATGAATGTCCCCTAAAAAGGATTGCTCTTCAAATGCCCTCATATCTGAAATATGACCAAAAAAAAAAATAGCTGAAGTGTGTGCAGTGCCATGGACACCCATTTCTGTGTGCAATTGCATGTGCTTTTCAGGGAGATTGGGTTAATTTCTTATCATTTTGATGATCAAAAACATCACAGTATACACCAATTCTTATGCAGACAAGATCAATTGTTTTGAGAGACCTTCTTTCACATTCGTAATTGCATGACCAGGACTCAACTTTATCTTAAAACATTTCTGATAAATAGGAATTTCTTTTAACATTTTAAAACTTTTTAAAAGTGTCTATTCATGTGCAAAGGTCATGTGACTTTTTGAAGTTGCCCAGGTATTAAACCAAATAACTTCTTTTAAAAGAAAAGCACATCAATATATCACAAAAGACCAAGAAGTGCACGATCCAGCTATGTTTTGTCAATTTCAAACTGCCATTCCCCCTACATCGGTACACATTTGTCACTTTGCCAAGAGAATTTTCATTCATTTACACAGGTCTACAGTCTGAGTTGAATATGATGTGGTTTGGGCCTTGCTATTGGCTGATTCTCAACATCACTAGACATTTAAATAATGAACTTTGTACCTTCACCAAAGACCTCTCACAATAGACTCTCACAATTGGCATCTAATTTATGAATGACAAATAGTTCATGATTGTGTACACAAAAAAGCGCGCCTTTTTCAAATGATACTACGAACCAAGGAGCTCGCACAACTCAGAAATGTGAAACATTGTTCCTGTATACATACATGTACCTGGTTTCCATTTGTATCAGCTTTGCAGTTTTACAATAAACATGACAGGATATTCATGTGCCTGGTAAATGGTAAGCTGCTATTCATTTTTTTATCTTTCGTTTGACTGATATAAAACTGAATGATGTAGATGATAAATTGTATACTTTTGTACACTATAATTGCAGTATACTACTACAGTATACTAAAATCAAATCGTATCCAACAGGTACAAAATAATATGACTTCCACTAAGTACCCACTTGTGTGGAAATGGATTCATTTCTAACATCAACCAAACTTGAATTGTATTTTGTGCCTGTAATTTGTGGAAATATAAGTAGCAAAATATGCTAATTTCTTCTGAAACTCAAATAACATTTACAATTCTGTCCATTTGACAAAATAACAAAAGTGCAGGAATTTTGTTCAAATATACAAATTTATGGCTTGAAACCAATATGTCTTTTGTTTCACAGAAATGCCAAAAAAAGACAATTGCAGCTACAACCTTTTCTTTGAAAGAAACTTCATCTGTGGCTGATGTGGTTTCGATACCCGTCCACAGGACTCAACACAATCAGATAGCCACATTCTCAGCTTGACGTTTTAACAGTAGGAGAATTTCAAACCTGCTTCTTGACTGGGTTCCGATTTGCATGCATTGCTTCAAATGTTAAATATAAAAATATATCACCAAGCATCTGCTACAGACTGCAGAAGAACCAATCAGTTCCTTAGCTACAAATTCGAAACCAGAACAAGCACTTCTCTGACTAGTTCTTGAGACTACACACCACTGATTTGCAAGAATTAACGACTGATTTTGTCCCAAAGGCTGAGAAACATCTTTAAAACAAGACAGCAGCAACCCACAGTTTTCCAGACTATAAACTTGGCTGGCACATTATGACAGGCAATTTCGAAATGATGTGCAACTTTCAAAAGGGTCTTCCAAAATACGGAATTGGATATTTCGTAATTTTCATAACATTGACCATACTACACCAGTGTAAATGTACAATTTTGAAAGTCATAGAGGGGGAAGGTGCAAAACTTGATTTCCCATATCCATGTGATAGTACAGAGGTCACATTGCAACATGGTAATGGACGCCCATTTTACAAATCAGCCAATCCTCGGTATATCTCACTATCTTCAAATCAAAATCTCAGCAATGATACTGACTTAGAACATGACCGGTGCTTTCTCAACCTAACCATCAATCCTGTATTAAGAACTGATGAAGGATCATACATCCTCACTGCCTACAAGAATGGTGCAATGCTACCCGACTACCCTAGAATTGGGTTGCATGTGAGTTATCCTCCTGGTAGGGCATCCTGCGTAGTAAGTAATGATTATAATGATGATGAGTGGTTCTCACTAAGATGTACAGCTCCAGTTGGAAACCTCGCAGGGCAGATTGTATGTTATCAAAATGAAACAAATCTATCACAAGGGAATAAATTCAACGAAAGTGATGGAAATTTAAATCAGATCATATTGGCGAGATTAACAGGTTATATTTACTGTTGTTCTTCTGCATTGGGAGAAACTAAAGACAAGTGTGAATGTAAGGACTGGGTATGGGATCCAATGCAAAATAGTGTATCAATCATAGAGCCCTGTCCAGGAGCAACGTCTACAAAAGGTCTAACATCACCCCATATCGTTACTGTAGACATTAAAAGTTCTTCTTTGTCTTCAAATTCACCAACGACATTAACAAAATATCAACCAATTCAAAAGAATAATTCACACTGGTTTGTACATGTAGCCTACGCCTGTTTCCTTGTCATCTTCATTTTGGCAATCACTATAATAATAGCATATATGTATCGCACTAAATTAAGGCAGAGAGCAAGACTGGAAGGTAGCATGGAAGCAACAAGTCCTCCTAAAGGCACATATTCAAGAGTATCAGTCAGTGCAGAGCAAATGCGGGAGCACAATGTAACCTTAATTGTCTAACACAAAATCCAACAAATCATTCAAAAATTTAGGATCATTACGGTATTCATTTTCTCCAGGATTCACAATGATGGAAATATCTAGTTTGGATGTCCACATATATGTTTTCTTTGAAAAAAATTTAAAAGGCATCAATATCTAATATATGAGTTGGTATGTTAATTTTTTTTTTCCATTGGTACAGTATGTAATCATTAACCTCTTACTTCAGCCTACCATGTACAAAGTGATGTAACATCATAACCTGTTATTTCTTTGGAACAAGCTCCCACTTAAGATCCGTTCCCTACCCGCCCTCAGCGACTTCAAAGTTGCTTTCGAAACTCACCTTTTTTTCTTAACAGTACCCTTGATTCATGATAAATGTAATGTACACATGTAACATTTATGTTGTTCATGTACTTTAGCTTTAGATACAAATCATTACTTTGTGTTTGTGTATCATTTTGATGCGTGATGATTGTATTTTATATCGTCGTATTTCTACTTTAGATGATTGTAAAATTTTACAAAATGATCTGGAAGTTTTAAATCAGTGGTCTAAGACATGGATGCTCGATTTTAATTTATCTAAATGCAAGATCATGACAATGTCTCGGAAGCTTCACGATATAGCTTACGCATATACTATTGGTGGTCAGGAGTTACAAAATACAATGTCAGAGAAATATTTAGGTCTTATTATAAACAATACTTTAAATTGGAATGATCATTGTTCTGAATTACATGTGAAGTGCAATAGACTTGTTGGTATTATAAGGAGGAACTTTGTTGACTGTCCAAAATCTGTTTTAACAAATCTTTATGAATCTTTAGTACGCTCACGTTTGGATTATTGTTGTATAGCATGGGATCCATATAGAATTTCACAAAAACAACTGGTTGAACGAATTCAAAAACGCTATTTAAGAATGATGTGCAAAGACTGGAGCACATACTTTATTTACAAAAGTTAAGTATGAATACATTAGAGAAGAGACGAAAGTACCTCCGAATTGTGTTTTATTATAAACATGTTAATGATTTAATATAAAGGATATAAAAACAGGTGCACACCTGCGAACAGAATTGGAAGAAACGATCATAACTTAAAGATACATGTACCCTTCGCAAGAACAGATTATTATATGTGACCCTCCACCACAAAACGACCAATAAGTCGCAATGGGAGTTCTAGAGTAAGCAGCTGGAAAAGGTTGTTTGGGGTGGAAATATTTATTTTAAGTTTTTGGTATTTTCTGAAACTATACATATTAATCTACCATCTGACAAAATTTCGGAGTAAAATACCATATTGAAATATGTTTTTACTCTCATTCAAAGTGACTATTTTTGCATGGACATTCAAACTTTGTGTGTGAGCTTGCTGGGTTCGTACTTCATATTGCTTTTCTGGTATAACTCAAAAACTTTGTAGTGTCTGATTCAAAATCTACGGAAGGAAAGAAATATATCTATTCTAAAGGTATGGAAAGTTTCAACCCAATCCAATGAGTACTTCACAGTGTAGGTTTTGGAATTTTGACTCAACCTTTTGTGCGACAAACAATAGGACACAGATTAGGCGCTCTTAAATGGTCACTCTTCTTTAGAGTCCGTTTTCTCTATTGTTTTGGTCATTAGCCTGTCTGACACTCAGACATTCTCATTGCAGTTTATAAGTGTTTGCTTTATAGTCTATACAAGACAAGTTGTCTATCACTTTAAAGCTTAGAATCTAAGCTATCAAACTGTGCTGAAATTAAAAAAACAAAATTTCCGACTTATTGGTCGTTTTGTGGTGGAGGGTCACATATGAACTCATTTTATCCTAAAACCATGAATGATTGGAACAAACTTCTGAAGTATGTAGTCAATATGAAAACTATTAGCATGTTTAAAAAAGCGTTAAAATAACCATTTCAAATGTAGTTAATTTCACAGATGCTTTACCTCAACTAAGACCCCTGTTACACATACCTCTGAAAGTGGAGTGAGGCCGCCTCCGGAGGCGGTTCGACGTAAGTGTAACATCAACTTTTTTTAAAAGCCGGACTGAAGCCGCCTCGAAGCCTCCATCCCAGTCCACCTCCAGATGTGGTTTGAGGCCGGCCTCACGCCAGACTCAGTCCCCCAATCAGTATGTGTAACACCAAAGTGGACTCGGCGCCAGCTTTTAAGTGGAAGTTATGTAACCCGTAAGAGCTGTGCATGCGCGGACCGTTCACAATGTCGATGGGATAATACAGCACCTGCAGTGCGAGTGTGCGAAAATTTTTACATGGAGTGCGCCCCAACGTCAGCTCGTGAAAAGGCGACGTGAAGCCGGCCTATGTGTAGACACAAAATTGCGGGCCCGAGGTATGTGTAACAGGGGTTTTAATGGTCTCAAGGCGGCTTCAAATTGCAGGTGTGAAGCCGGCTCCGGGGCCCCCTTTGAAAGCAGACGTATGTGTAACAGGGGTCTAAGTAATTTGGTCTTCTGCAATACTACAGTGATTTTACTTGCAATCATCATTGTTGTCTATCATTTACATCTTTTAAATAATACTTGTTGTTTATATCCGGGAAATAGACTTGTATGGGTTGATCAAACCTTTTTTGTTTTCCCCGAGACATGTTTTAATAAGGTCTGAATAAATTCAAATCAAATCAAATCAAATCATGCGTGCTATATTCTTTACTTTAGTGTAAGACAATTTGTTTGTATCTAGAGCGCCAAGAGGGTCATACGTGATGGATACTGTCGCTGCATAAGTATCAAAATTATTATTATTATTATTATTATTAAATTCTTAGTGCATCATTTTACCAGTTTAACCATTCACTTTATTAAAAAGTATCTAAATTGGCAATGTTCTGCAGTATCAGTAAAATTTAACTGATATAAATCTGACTTTCCTACTGTGTTTGTTTATCAGTTGAGTCATAATGTTTTTGTTGTTTAAAAAAACAATATTTAAAGGAGAATTAACCTAAAAAAATACAGACGAAAGTGTTCAAAGGTGTTATTTATTCCTACTTGTTAGACTATATGGCTTCGCGTCAAAATTTACGATATCGATACGAATCAAGATTTTCTGAGCAAAATTTATCATCTGCCCGCAACATGTATCGTCTGCTAGCAGTACATGGGGGCCGCCATTTTTTTTATGTGTACATGAAGATTTTCTTAATCCAAATGCCCAATTGCCTCTTTCAAAATTTAAAACCCGTTTGAGATTAAAAATATAGAATAGATATGTCAATTTATTTTTAAACTGAAGATTTCCTTATATATTTCTGTTGAAAATCGATATTCGCTTAATAGAAATCTATTTTCTCGATACTGTGACGCATGGGACGGAGCAAATTAATTCAAATTTATGGATGCTTCTTCCCCGAGCATCTATAGCGGCAAACTATGCATTCACCTGCTTTCGGATAATGGACTTGAAAAGTCAGAATGCATGCTGCATATATTATGTTCTTCTCTGTTTGGCAAACCCAAGAAAATAGATTTTTGTTAAGCAAAACCAGACAATTTAAATATATAATTATAAAGATTTAATTTTTACAATACATGTAAACACCCAATTTATATTTTTTGTCACATATGGGATTTTAGGTAATGAAGAAAAGCAATTTAGGTTTTGGATTCAAAATATCTTCTTGACTGGAACATTTCTCAATGGTTCATGTACAACTCCAAATCAGCAAGAAAATGGCAGCCCCCATGGAAATGAGGAGGAGACGATAACGGGTGTTGGAATATCTTTATTTACACCCTTTTCTGATTTTCTTATTAGAAAATGATTTAGGCCAACAAGTAGGAATATATTACACCTTCCAATATAAGTAAATTTGTAATTAGGGGTTGATTCTCCTTTAAAGAGAAGGTTGAGTTCTGGGAAAGGTGAAAAATAATTTGTGAGCTTTCTCATTTCTTATATGTCAGTTTGGAAGAACATCATAACAGGAATGTCCCTTAAAAAGGATTGCTCTTCAAATACACTCATATATCTGACATATGACAAGAAATAGCCGAAGTATTTGGGCCGATCATTCATGCCACATGTGTGTGCTGTCCCATACACCCATATCACAGTATACACCAATTCTCATATAGACATAATCAACCTTTCCCAATTGCTTTGAGAGACTTTCTTTCAAAATGTAATTGCATGACCAGGACTCAACTTTATCTTAAAACATTTCTGATAAATAGGAATTTCTTTTAACAGTTTAAAACTTTTTAAAAAGGTCATGTGACTTTTTGAAGTTGCCCAGGTATTAAACAAAAATAACTTGTTTTAAAAGAAAATCACATCAATATATCACAAAAGACCAAGAAGTACACGATCCAGCTATGTTTTGTCAATTTCATACTGCCATTCCCCTACATCGGTACACATTTGTCACTTTGCCAAGAGAATTTTCAATGATTAACACAGTCTGAGTTGAATATGATGTGGTTTGGGCCTTGCTATTGGTTGATTCTCAACATCACTATACATTTACATAATGAACTTTGTACCTTCACCAAAGACCTCTCACAACTGGCCTCTAATTTATGAATGACGAACAGCTCATGAGTGTGTATACACAAAAAATGTGCGCCTTTTTCAAATACTATACGACCAAAGTTCATTGTTCAGGGTACATACCTGGTTTCCAGTCAGCTGTGCAGTTTTACCATAAACATGACAGGATATTTCAGTGCCTGGTAAATGGTAAGCTGGTATTCATTTTTTATCTTAAGTTAATTGATATAAAACTGAATGATGAAGATGATAAATTGTATACTTTTGTACACTATAATTGCAGTATACTACTACAGTATACTAAAATCAAATCGTATCCAACAGGTACAAAATAATATGACTTCCACTGAGTACCCACTTGTGTGGAAATGGATTCATTTCTAACATAAACCAAACTTGAATTGTATTTTGTGCCTGTAATTTGTGGAAATATAAGTAGCAAAATATGCTAATTTCTTCTTAAACTCAAATAACATTTACAATTTTGTCTATTTGACAAAATAACAAAAGTGCAGGAAATTTTGTTCAAATGCACAAATTTATGGCTTGAAACCAATGATATGTCTTTTGTTTCACAGAAATGCCCCAAAAAGACAATTGCAGCAGACTGCTACAACCTTTTCTTTGAAAGAAACTTCATCTGTGGCTGATGTGGTTTCGATACCCGTCCACAGGACTCAGCACAATCAGATAGCCACATTCTCAGCTTGACGTTTTAACAGTAGGAGAATTTCAAACCTGCTTCTTGACTGGGTTCCGATTTGCATGCATTGCTTCAAATGTTAAATATAAAAATATATCACCAAGCATCTGCTACAGACTGCAGAAGAACCAATCAGTTCCTTAGCTACAAATTCGAAACCAGAACAAGCACTTCTCTGACTAGTTCTTGAGACTACACACCACTGATTTGCAAGAATTAACAACTGATTTTGTCACGAAGGCAGAGAAACATCTTTAAAACAATACAGCAGCAACCCACCGTTTTCCAGACTATAAAACTTGGCTGCGTCTAAACAGGCACGCAGCAATTGCCAGTAACCCCAAAATGCATTCTCTTTCTGTTCTACTCTAAAGTGAAAAATACACTTGCAACTACGCTTACAATTCTTATTTTGTTGTGCTCAAATGCCTTAATTTCATACATTATGACAGGCAATTTTGAAATGATGTGCAACTTTCAAAAGGGTATTCTAAAGTATGGAAATAGCATTTCCGTAATTTTCATAGCATTGACCATTCTACACCAATGTGAATGTACAATTTTGAAAGTCATTGAGGGGGAAGGTGCAAAACTTGATTTCCCATATCCATGTGACAGTACTGAGGTCACATTGCAACATGGTAATGGACGCCCATTTTACAAATCAGCCAATCCTCGGTATATCTCACTATCTTCAAATCAAAATCTCACCAATCATACTGACTTAGAACATGACCAGTGCTTTCTCAACCTAACCATCAATCCTGTATTAAGAACTGATGAAGGAACATACATCCTCACTGCCTACAAGAATGGTGTAATGCTACCTGACTACCCTAGAATTGGGTTGCGTGTGAGTTATCCTCCTGGTAGGGCATCCTGCGTAGTAAATAATGATCATAATGATGATGAGTGGTTCTCACTAAGATGTACAGCTCCAGTTGGAAACCTCGCAGGGCAGATTGTATGTTATCAAAATGAAACAAATCTATCACAAGGGAATAAATTCAACGAAAGTGATGGAAATTTAAATCAGATCATATTGGCTAGATTAGCCGGTAATGTGTACTGTTGTTCTTCTGCATTGGGAGAAACTAAAGACAAGTGTGAATGTAAGGACTGGGTATGGGATCCAATACAAAATAGAGAATCAACCATAGATCCCTGTTTTGAAGCAATGTCTACAAAAGGTCAGACATTACCTCTTTTCCTTACTGTGGAAATTGAAAATTCTTCTTTACCTTCCAATCTGCTTAGGTCATTCACAGAAACTATTCCCAATCAAGTGATGAATTATAAGGGGTTAGTGATATGTTTGCTTGTCATCTTCATACTTACAACCATCACTTTATATGTAGCACATTGTTGCAAGGCAAGACAAGCCTCTCGTCTACGTCCTAAATCAGTCAATGAAGTAAAAGTGCAGGAACATGACATGACTGAGTGTATGATTTAACATTCCTCTCCTCCTATGTATGGAAATATTATCAACTGAACCTGGTTTGAAGTTAACATACTCTTTTTTTTTCTTGGGGGGGGGGGAGCAGTGGAATTTATGCCACTGAATGAGTATTGACATGTACATTGTAACTACTACAAAACAAAATTGTTGAATAATAGTTGCTGTTATTTTACAACTTGATTTGTACCATAACTAATTGTTGAGCTTTAACTTTAGTAAAACAATACTAATTGATCTATGATCTGGTTTTTAAAAATTTGTGTATCATTTCATCAGTTGAACCCTCTGTAATTACAATATCTAATTGGGCAATGGTTTATACTCTATCAAGGATATCTCCTTTTTTTACTGGATTAATGTACCATTTAATAACTCTGTAATTAAATTCCACCAAGGAGGTCACTCCTTGGTTCAGCATTAATGTTGAGCAAATTCCTGAAATGGCATTTAATTAAAAGAACATTTGTATTTTTGATCTAAAAATAATATGCTGTAAACCTCATGAATAATTTGTGCAATACATACGGTATGTTTAACTACTTCAAAATGTTTATCTTCATGTTTCTTTTTAATTTGTTCCAAACCAAGCTGTTTTAATTGAGAATTTAACAATCCCACATGGTCGTGTGTGTCTATAACAATAAACTAACCCTTTAATGAACACATTTTCATTCAAGCGTGTTGGTAAATCTGTCAACAAGCTTGCAGCAAAGCATGTTTTTGTTGCAATTACTTTATTTGTACGCCAGGGAGAAAATCTGTCGACCCTTCTGTTCTCTATCTTTTTGAATGACTTTCAGGAATTCATTGGAAAGGCTTAATGATTTAAAATTCCCTAACAAATTAGTCAAAGACACGTTAACCGGTGAGGATGACTTCATTATTAATCCCAATACTTTGCTATACGCTGATGATACAATAATTCTTGCAGAATCACCAGAAGATTTCCAAAAGGCCTTAAATGCTTTGAATGATTATTGTGACACATGGCATTAAACAGTTAATGCAAGTAAAACTAAAATTGTCATTTTCTCGCGAGGAAATGTCAAGAAGAAAACAAGTTTTTACTACGCAAATGAAACATTAGAAATAGTAGATGATTTTGTTTACCTTGGTGTTACTTTCAACTATAATGGCTCCTTTACAAAGTCAATATCTAAGCAGGTAATCCAGGCCAGAAGATCCATGTATGGTATATTAGTTAAAGCTAAGAAACTACAGCTTATGGTAGACATGCAGTGTCACTTATTTGTAAAATCAGCACTGATTTTCTTATTTACTATATAAATCTATATACCTACCTATTATGCCAGTAGTCTTGACTACGGGACCCCTTCGAGAATTATCACACATGTGTCACAAAATTGTGCGCACCCCCCGTAATCCTATTGTCCCCTTTGCCACTCACGCGCGTCAGTACGCTACGGCCATCTTCCTCTTTTGCGAGCAACCCCAAGAAGAAACATGTTGCTTGCAAGGAGCGGGGAAGGAGGGAGGGTCATAGGTAGGTATATAGATTTATATAGTAAATAAGAAAATCAGTGCTGATTTTACAAATTTACTGCAATAAATCATATATACCTACCTATTATGCCAGACCAGCGCCAACTCAAAAAACCGGGAGGCATGTTTCGAGCAAAGGAAATAGGATTACACCAAAGACTACAAAGAAGACACAGCGGCCTTCAAGGTGGCTGACGCAAACAAAGCTTCACCTGCGGGAATATCCCTAAGGTAGCAAGAAATGAAGGAATTGGGCGAACGCCAATAAGCAGCCTTCAAAATATCAACAAGCGCCACACCTTGAAACAGAGCCCAAGAAGTGCTGACACTACGAGTATCATGAGCACGAGGCTTACTGTCGGATAAAAGAGCCTCTGTGCCAGCGGCCCTAATAGCTTCAACGATCCATCTAGAAATGGAATCAAGAGAGGCAGGAGAAAAAGGCTCTCTAGTGATCAAGAACAACTGATCATCCTTACGAAAAGACTTAGTCTTATCAATATACCATTTGAGAGCCCTAACAGGACACCAAACTTTGTCCTCACGCACCGAAGAAAGGTCAGAAAGCGGACAAAGAAAAATCTCAACAGGACCGGAGGTAGCTGTCTGATTCTTGGCAACAAAAGAAGCCCTAGGAATCAATCTAACACCTTTTCTCTCCCAGCGAACATGACCAGGAGTAAGACAGAGAGCATGAAGAGTACTGCGCCTCTGCCCAGAGGCAATAGCTACCAAAAAGAGCGTCTTAACCGTAAGATGATGAAACGAAGCTTCACCTAACGGTTCAAAAGGAGGTTTCGCCAAGGCCTCCAGGACCTTAGGCAGACTCCAAGACGGCACTAACTTAGAAAACGAAGGTCGTTTCAGAAAGAACGAACGAATCAAACCGCTTAGTAGCGGGGAATTGGAAATCCCCGAACCATCCGAAAAACCCGAATGAATGGCCCCGATCGCCGAACGGTAGCCTCGGATAGTAGAAATAGATCTCCCTTTGTCAAATAACGAGATTAAGAAATCCGCAATTGAACCAATAGGAGCCTTAGAAGGGGTTTGATTTCTCTCTTTGCACCAAAGGAAAAAGACCGAGAGACGGGAATTGTAAATTTCCCTAGTAGAAACCCTACGACTGGACATTAAAAAGTCCGCGGCTCTATCAGAGAGACCCGACTGTCTTGCAGATTCCCTGACAGGGGCCAAGCAGTCAAATGAAGAGACTCCGGATTGTGGTGAAGAATCCCCGATAGGGGCTGTAACACCAGATCCGCTCTTAACGGGAGAACTAACGGTTGAGCCCTTAGAAGGCTCATAAGCTCCGGAAACCAATTCCTCCTGGGCCAAAAGGGAGCTATTACAAGCACCCTCGCCCGATCTTCCCTGATTTTCCGCAAGACACACGGAATCAGTTGGAAGGGAGGAAAAGCGAATCCCTGAAGGTTCTCCCAGCTGAGGGAGAAAGCATCGAGAGCCCATGCTCCCTGATCGCGAACACGGGAGCAATACTTCGGCAGCTGGTGATTTAGCACCGACGCAAATAGATCCACTTCCAGTGGACCTAGGCAAGTGCGAATGCGGCAAAATACCTCCGGATGGAGCATCCATTCCGATGGAAGATACCTGCCCGGGACAGAAAATCCGCAATGAGGTTTTCCCGACCTGGGATGAAAGAGGCCACGGGTGTGATTGCCATGCGACGACACCACCTCCACAGCTGAGCTGCTAGGGCATTCAGGGCAACCGAACGAGTGCCTCCCTGCCGATTGATATATGCCGCCACGGTAACATTGTCCGTGAGAATCAGAACCGAACGACTGAGAAGTCGACTTCTGAAATGGAGCAAGGTCAACAGAACTGCCATAAACTCCAGGACATTGATATGAGGAAGAGTCCCAAGATGAGACCAATCCCCCGCAACCGTGCTGCCGTTGCAGTGTCCTCCCCACCCCAACCGAGAGGCGTCCGTCGAAACCGATATCGACGGAAGAGGGACAAAGAAGGACCTGCCTCGCGCGAGAAACACCTCGCTCGTCCAACAAGCGAGAAGAGACTTGATCTCTACCGGTACTGGAATCCAGACCAAAAGAGAGTCTTTTCCCGGCTTGAAGAACCTGAGGAGATGTCTCTGAAAGGGTCTTATGAGGAGCCGGCAGTCCTCTAAAACATCGACTAGACTGGCCAGATAACCTAGAAACTGAAGCCACTGTCTGGCCGAGACTCTTCTGGCCAGCAAGAGCTTGCGAGCCGCAGAGACAATGGTGAGAATCCTGTCTCGACTGGGCCGAGCTAACTGATTCCTTATGTCTAACACCGCCCCCAGAAAAACTGGGTTGCGAGTGGGGACTAACTCTGACTTTTCCCAATTTATTAGGAAACCTAAGTCTTGAGTAAGAGAGACTAGCAAACGAGTCTCGTCCAACAAACGATCGCGCGACTCCGCAAGGAGAAGCCAATCGTCCAGGTAACAAAACAACCGCAGGCCGCGACGCCTCAGAAAGGCCGCTAGCACCGCTACAACTTGAGTAAAAACCCGAGGGGCCGGGCGCAGCCCGAAGGGAAGAGCCCGAAACCGGTAAGTCTCCGAGAGGAAGGAGAACCCCAGAAGATCGCGAGATGCGCGATGAATGGGGATGTGAAAGTACGCGTCCTTGAGATCTATCGAGACCGCGTAGTCTTCCCTTTTGATCAACGGAAGAATGGAGGCAAGAGTCTCCATACGAAAATGAACCGGAGGAATAAATTTGTTTATCCTCTTTAGGTTCAGTATCAAACGAAGTTTTCCCGAGCGCTTGGGAATAACAAATATTGGAGAAAGGGAAAGAGACGGCCTGTCTCTTACCCTTTCTATAGCCCTCTTTTCCAAAAGAGACTCGATCTCCTTCGAAGCATGAGACCGAGACAGGGCAGACATGGGAGGTGACCGAATTCTTATAGCCCCTCCGGGGAGCGAGGCGCAAAGATCTATGAAGAATCCGTCTCGCACGACGGAGAGAACAAACCCGTCCCCGGAGATGGCCTCCCAAGCGGGGAGAAACGCATGAAGTCGGCCACCTACCACATTCGGTCGAACAAGCGCTCGGGGAAAAACGTCAAAAACCAGGCTTGACCTTCTGCGAAGCCATCGCCTTACCACGAGAACCTCTCGAAAAACCCCTGCCACGACTCCCTCTCCCACGAGACGGAGCTGGCTGAGGCTCAGGAGGCGGGACCCTAGACACGCGACTGCGTTGACCCGAAACAGGACCAGCAGGTCTACGCTGAACAGGGGCCCGCGTTGGCTTAGAGCTAGTGTGAAACTGCTTAGTCATATCCGAGATCTGCTTACGCGCATCGATCTCTCTTTGAAACACCGTAGCGAATTTACCACCAAAAAGCGAAGGACCCCGAGACGGAACATCTCGGAGAAGTTGAGCAATGCCCGACTCTCTAACACCCAGTGCTGAGAGAGCCGAGGTCCTGCGACGGAACGTAGCCGAAGCAGCTGCTGTGGAAAGCTGCGACCACTGCAGACAAAAAAGAGTATGCAGCAAGTCGTCAATAATGAGCTTGTCACCATCGGTAACATTCAACTCCTCCGCCCTGGACCTAAGGTCAGAGAGAAGCCCTTGAAAAGCCGACAAACGCATCCCTGACCTAATGTGGTTTTCAATATTAGACCAAATCTTATCCTCCGCCCTGAACGCAGCGGAGGTAAGCGGATTAGTCGCCCGCAAGCGACGACCAACCTCTAAAATCTCAGGAGAAAGAATCTTAGCCTTGAAAAAGCTGTCTTGGTCCTGAGAACAAAAGGCAAAAGCCTTACCCCTGACCGCATTAGATCGCTTAACCAACACCGCGGCCTCAATGCGGTCATACTCCAGCTTGAAAGCCTCCTCGAGAGCAATACCCTCAGAGGAGACCTGCTGCTTGAAATTCCAACGCGAAGTGGAACCCTGCGCGCGGGTTGACTGAACTTCAGGGAGATATTTGGACAACAAAGCAATCGCTTCCACTCCATAGAGATTGAGCGATTGAGACTCCGCCTGCCCAAGCGATTCGGGAACCGAAGCTTGAGAGGACGCATCCAAATCTGGTTCCACCTGAGTGGAATGAGACAAAGGAACGCTAACAAAGGCCTCCGCAGGCGGGTCCCCGCATGGTTCACCAACAGTCTCCTCGCCCGGCGGAGCCCCAAGGGCCGCGGGAGTAGGAGGCACATGCGAATCAGTCTCAGACAAAGAGGAATCAATCACAAAAGGTTGATCAGACTCAAAGCGAGATCCCTGAATAGGGACAGAAGTCAGGGTTGAAGAAGCCGGTACAAAGGACCAACCCTGATTCTGAGCAAAAGCCCGCATCATACTGAACATGTCAGCTTGAGAGGAGCTAGCCGGGTCAGCCAGGCCAGACGGGCAAGAGGCCGGCAAAGCCTCGCCTCTTTTCGCCTTCTTCTTGGCCTTTTTCTTGGCTGGCTCGACAATAGTCGAAGCCGAAACCCTTTTCTTAGAACGCTTAATCGGATTCATTCGGATCCCCGAAGCGTCTTCGGAAACACGAACCGATTCCTCCGCGGAGGGACGTTCACTTCCCATAAAGGGATTGGAGCGCTCATGGCGTAAGCCTAGAGAATCGCCCAAATCACCCATATTGGCTAGGCAAGAAGATGCCGTAGCCATGGGTTGGAAGCTAAAAGCTCCCAGTGCGTGGGCAGACCGAGATGACTCGGTATGTGCCCGATGACTACTAAAGGCATGTGAACCCACTATTGGACCGCTCGAAAGCGGCAATAGGGGAGCACTAGTAGTCACGCACTCAGGTGAAAACACCTGTTGCTCCGAAGAGCGTCCATAATTGTTAGCTCGAGCATTCC
Organism: Heliocidaris erythrogramma; assembly: GCA_025617745.1. Classification (NCBI taxonomy): domain Eukaryota; kingdom Metazoa; phylum Echinodermata; class Echinoidea; order Camarodonta; family Echinometridae; genus Heliocidaris; species Heliocidaris erythrogramma. The sequence goes on along the minus strand of CM046864.1, from coordinate 42,784,811 downwards.
CATCAGCTGGCAACTGAGACAGCCCAGAAAGTACTCGTTCCCCCATATGGCGTTTGCCGGGGGCTAGGGTTTGAGAACCCAGACCAACATGGACTAAGCCCGTGGGTTGCCCTGCAGTAGTGGGGCGCGTCTCCCCTAACGGATCAGAGCGAGTGAACGCTACCGTACGGGAAACAACAGCCCCCCCCTCTGGTCTCAGCGACCGGGGGATTGGATTCGAGATATCCAAACCACTAGAATCTGACGCCACCCACCCCGAAACCACAGGCTTCGGAGTTGACAATCCCGATTCAGTTAACGCCACCCGTCCCGAAGCCGCAAGCTCCGAAACTGGCAAACTCTGCAAGGGAACACCACTAGGCAACTTACCTTTAGCCCTCCTCCCTCCCCCGCGTACCGCTGTACTCGGGGGAGTTCTGGAAGGCCGAGTCGTCTTGCTAGACAACTCTTCGGAAGAAGCAGGTCTCCTTGACCCAGCTGCTTCTTCTTCCGAATTCATACCACTGCAATAAAACAGACAATAAAGTATACTTTTCAAATTAAGAAATACTTCAACTGAATGCAGTAAATAAAACTAAAGTTTATTTGGGAGATACGCACTAAAGAAATTTTCACAGCCTAAACCGTAAGAACAAACACCGAACCCGAAGGCTCGGTGACAAACGGAAACACCCGCAAACACGGAAATATCTACGTGGGGCTGACCGTGAAAGAGAAAAATAAATGCCAAGAAAGGGAGTCAAAAAATCCCTTGCAATCGGCAAGAGTGACTAATAAAACACAAAGTACTATAATCTATAACGAATATAGGTACCTAAAAGTGCTTTAACTATGTGAAAAAGCGCACCAAAAAGATACTATACGACCTGATTTCAGGAGCGCTGTGACTATACGTCCTAACTCGTCGGGGAAGAGCAAGAAAGAGGAAGATGGCCGTAGCGTACTGACGCGCGTGAGTGGCAAAGGGGACAATAGGATTACGGGGGGTGCGCACAATTTTGTGACACATGTGTGATAATTCTCGAAGGGGTCCCGTAGTCAAGACTACAGGCATAATAGGTAGGTATATATGATTTATTGCAGTAAATTTAACCACCTTGTATTACCAGTTCTACTCTATGGTAGTGAAGTTTGGGGTTGTGAATACATTAATCAAATTGAAGTATTTTATAGAAAGTTTTTAAGAGTTATACTGAATGTGAATAAAAGCACTCCTGACTGCATGGTCTATGGTAAGACAGGTCGAAGAGCCGTTTTGAATAATATGAAGTCAAGAATGATTGGTTTTTGGTCAAGGATAGTTTCTGGTAAACAGACTAAATATATCATTTATAATGTATCAGTTGATGTTGAAAATTAATAGTAATGTTCAGTTAGGTACTGAATTTCCATTCCAGTGGATATATTTTCTTAAAGCTAAAATTAAAATGAAAATGCTGGTCATGGGAATATTTGGATAGATCAGGGAAGGTGCTTTAGTCTTAACCAACTTTTAAGACTTATGATTTCCGATATGTATTTACAGGACTGGAGAGCGAAGTCTTGGGAAAACCGTATTTGCACTAATTACAGAATATTCAAAGAATATCTCTCCTTAGCTGAGTTAGCTCACTAGTGATTGAGAGATGATGTCACTGCAGGAATGAGCTCTGGAGCATTTTTTAGCATGGAGCTTAGTATGTTTAATAAAATGATTTCAAAAAATATTTTAAAATCTATGAAATATATTTAGATGTTTGAATAACACAATATGAGTTGTATGCATCCTTGCAGATCAACAGAAATCAACTTGCATCTGGATTTTTGCCTTCACTCCCTCACCAACTACGAAAGAGGCGTCACCTCCCATTTCATCTGTCTTGTATCATTTAACAAAAAAATTATGTAAAAGTTAAATCTATTGACATGTCAATTCATATATCTTTCTCATATTTCATTTGTGCAATATCTTATTATCACTGTCACTGACACTGCTTTGTCAAGCTACACTCCTTCAGAGCCAATTTTATAATAAAGAAAAATGGGAATTACTTTTGGTATGGTATTTTTCATTTATTGTCGCAAATTTGTAGCCTAATGTAGTCGTAAACCGTAGTCTTAATCTTAGTTTTATCTTAACATTGTACCAATATTTCATCATCTTAATAAATATTCTTATTTTCCCTAAAATCCTACAAACAAAACAAAGCTTATTGGCAGCTGCTGCCATGAATTGCTCTATCATGAAAAGAGCAGCTAGTTGTGGATGTTATAATAATAGCAAGATTTCCCTGCAGTGTAGTTTTCATGTTTTTTTTTCTTTTGTTTGTATATATCAGGAGGTCTTTTCTTCTTTTTCAGACCCCCCTTTTTGTTAGACTTTTCACAGCTAATGCTCTCTGTTCATGTGGATTTTTGTTCACTGCCTAAGGGGTACAATGGCGATGCGTTGTAGGGGGTTACTGGCGATGCGTTGTAGGGGGTTACTGGCGATACATTGTTGGGGTTTATGGCGATGCATTGTGGGGGTTACTGGCGGTGCATTGTAGGGGTTACCAGGATAGAATGTGAAACGAATCACAACACAAGCGAAACATGATGCCAACTGAGCACAGATTGATCTCTTGGGGCAAGAAGATTGACCATTTCTGAAACGTGGATACACAAGAATTTGGTGGTAAGATATTATAGTTCATAAAATAGTTAAAAACAATGAAGACATTTTAAAGTAAAGATCATTAATAAGAATTCTACACTGAGCAAGAGAAAGAGACAGAGAGAGAGAGAGAGACAGAGAGAGAGAGAGAGAGAGCACGCAGTATAATAGCACTGTCACCTTTTGTCTGTCGCAAAGCTATCAGCCTTTGGCTGATTTGTCTCCTTACTCAAATAATTGAAAAGTATATTGTGCTGATGAAATTCTCATTTATTTTGCAATGCAGATACTTATCTTATTTACAATTAGCAATTTTAAAACTAAAGTTAGATCCAACTTTTCTTACTACCCATGCAATGATTTCAATTATCCCATAATCTTGATCCTACATATCCAAAATAAGGTTCTAAAAAATATGAATGTTTTGTTAGATTTGTACGTGCTAGTGCAGCCGAGCCACCTGTGCTTGGAATGAGGAAGGGTTTTCATTTCATTTGGTTTTCAATATTTTCTTGCAATATAATTTTGGTAAACAATATCTTAATTCCGCTACTGTATGATGTTCTTCCAAACTGACATTAAAGGAATGAGAAGCTCACAAATCATTGTTCACCCTTCCCAGAACTCAACCTTCTCTTTAATTTATAGATTTCCCTAAATCTAAATTTTGCAAGGCAATCTGTACTTCCATACTTGCACTTGAATTCCTTACAAAATAGGGCGAATCCGTACGGGTTGGCAGCTCTGCTTTTGTTCTCAGAAATATCATTTTCATTTCAATGGACAAAATTACAGATTATAGTGCTTTAGTAAATAATTATTGATTCTTATTTTCTTTCCTTTACTTTATTCCAGATCAATACCAACATTCAATAATCTTTCCATATAAGGAGAGCTGCATGGAGAAGAAGAATAGGTAACATAATTTCAAGACTTTGCATCTTGTTCATCTTCTTGGAATAACTGGGCATAAAAGCGTGCACCTCTAAGCTCATTTTCCAAAAATAGACTTTGAAGGCGGATGTTTGTTTCTGCACCTTGAAGTTTACAGAAATTCATCTAATACTGGCTTGCTGTGCACGATCCTTGACTGATATGACTGAACAGATGAACAGTGAGAGGAAAGTTTAGAGAGACACTGCTATAATTCTTCCTCTATCTTTTACTAGCCAACTAATACATTCTGAACTATCGTACACGTACATGTACGTACATACTTCAAAAAGTTTTCAAACTATAAACAATGGTAAACTGATTATTTGTGCCTGCAGCAGATTATTGCATTAAAAAAAAATTGCTTAGAAGACACTCTTTTCAAGTATTAAATCTTATCTTGTACATTTTGACACATGAACTCCTTACAGTAAGTACACTCAAGGTTGTTGCTTTGTATTATAGTTATAATTCTTTTGTTTTGTTTTACTCGATACTGAAAAGATGACCCAATTGAAAGAGGTTGTATACAAAAGTAAAATCACCACTTTCATCACATTTGTCATGTTGACGACGCTACCCAGATGTGATTCCACAATGCTAACAGTGAAGGTGGGAGAATTGGCACAAACTGATTTACAATACCCATGTGATAGTACAGAAATTACATTGCGACATGGGAATGGAGCGCCGTTTTACAGATCGGGCAATCCAGAGTATATCTCACTTTCTTCAAATCAATATATCACAAATATACAGGGTAATAATGACAACTGTTCGGTTAACTTTGCAATCAACCCTGTCTTTAGACGTGATGAAGGGACATATATTCTCACGGCTTATGATGAGAATGGTCAGTATATATATGATTCAAGGGTTGGGTTGAGAGTTAATGATCCACCTGGCAGGGCATCATGTGAATCAAGTCATGCATACATTGAAGGGGAATGGATCAGACTGCATACCACGGCTCCAGTAGGGAATCTACCAGGAAAAATTGTGTGCTATCAGAATGGCATGAGGCTACCCCCTTTGACATCACCAGATGTAATTGGTTCAAATCTAAATCAAGTCATATTGGCTGGATTAGCTGGTTCAGTGTACTGTTGTTCTACTTTGTCTTTGGGACAGACAAAAGACAGATGCGAATGTAAGGACTGTGGATGGGATCCCATTCTAGATTTCGCATTAAGTGACAGCACTGAACCATGTCCCGATATTCTTAATATCCCCTTGGGAAAACGTGGTTCAACACCATCTAGTGACACTAATACACAGCCCCCACAAGTCCTCACTAGATTCACAAACCAACGTACACGCATAGGCTTAAGTACAGGAGATATGTCGGTGCGCGACACCAGCAATGATTTGATGAAGAACACGAATTCTCATACAAGCAGATTGCCAATTGCAGAATATGTGGCCATTGGCTTTCTAACTGCGATAATCATTACTTTGATTGCACTACTCATTCGAAAGTTTAGGCAAGCCAAAAAGACTTCAAAAGAACTACAATCACTGAGAAACAGACAAAAGGGATTTTTTTTGGGATTTTTTGGGTGGCTTTGGTGAGGAAAGATTACATAAAATAGCAGACAAGTTGTTTTGGTAGAAATATACAAATCAATACCAGTAAAAAATAGATCAAGAGACATAATAATTCAGCACTGCAGAAACCAAAAAGGGTGATGAAAAGTTTAAAAAAAACTTCAAGAAAATAAGAAAGACAAGCTTGTTCTAAAGTAAATCTTATATTTCTATGCAAAGTCATTAAACAGCTTGCCCAATTTTTTTCCCCCACCATCTCACAGCATTTTCAAGTCTAAAGAATAATATACATCACAAGTCACCATTTGTTCATTTGCAAAATCAGCTTGAGATAGTTCAAGCAATGATACATGTACCTATTAACTCAAGTACAAAATTGAAAAAAAAAACAGTATAATATTAAAATGATGATATAATATAACACTGGATCAAACTTAATATTTCTCAATTTCATATTGATTTGCACCTGTATATGTGTATGTACATGTATGACTGTATTCATGAAACTGAATGCAATCATAGTCTGCTTTGCCATTTCATCAACCCATTTTCTGGTTGTATATATATGCCATTCCTCTGTTAAAACAGACCAAAATAATTGAATCTAATGTCAATTCAAAGTTAAAATGAAATATCTCAAACTGTCATTTATCAAATTGTATACATTTAATGAAATAAGTTAAGAGCTGGATCAAATTGATTTTGTTATTCTGAATTCCAAAATTTATTCACATTGGTATTAAGATTAATTCTTTATGAATGGCTGTGACTTTGGAATACCTAATTTCAATTCAGTTATTATGACATTTGTAATCATACATTCGCATGTATCCATGTACAAATCATCCTAGTGCAGAATGAAATTGAAGAACTTAAACTGAAGGATTATCACTACCACTGGCTCATCACAGATCATACTTCTTTGAAACAGATTCCACATGTAGTTGAAGTTGATCATTTTGTCTGTTTGGAGCCAGAAGGGCGTTAACTCCTATCTTTTGTACAGGGTTAACGCCCTTCTGGCTCCAAACAGACGATTTACTAATTTGACATTAATTTTTACTATTATTTTATTTCCATGCTGACACTTGTACAAAATATTTAGACTGTCTTCATTTACATGCATAACCTTCGATAGCTTGTTCTTTGCGTATACTTATAAATACAGATGTATAAGAAACAAAAATGAAATGACATGGCTAAACACTTCACAAGCAACTGTAAACATTAGGAACTGTAAATAAATATTATGTTGTTTTCAAGAAGTGTAAAATGTCCAATTTCAGTTGAAAAACAATTGTCACTATATTTTATTTTGCTATATACATGTCTGATTTCGAAAAAAATATTTTGTCTTCACTCCATGATATGATTTGGATATCAAAGGAAAGATAGGGCACATGCTGCAGAAAAATGTCAATGTGATATGCTGAAATTGTACAATATTCTTAGTTAGCTATTGGTTTGGTATCCAAATTATATTACAGATGGTATACTTCCAATATGCACATATTTGAAGATGAACTTAACCCTCTGCAACCATGAAGTTTATTCAAGCAAACATGGATTGTATTTAGCATTGAGAAGTGAAAATGAAGCAAATAAAGATTATTCATGAAAATGATTTGTCTCATCTCAGAAAAGAGGGTCTGCAGATGGATGACATTTTCTACTTATCACACTGAAATAAAAATGAAAATGGTTAAATTGTGCATTAATAAAATGCACAGTGCCAGAGAAAACATAAGAATGTTTGAAGGAAATGAATGGTTAAGTATGTTACAACAGAAGTTTGCCTTTCTTTCTCATTCATTTTTGTCTGTTTGCAAATGAGAAATATTAAAGCAAAACTGTTTTTTACAGTCATGCAAATGTTTTCTCTACTGCACATAATAATTGTAAATACATGTATGTTTATTTGTTTGTCCTTTTATACCTGAATATTTGGTTGATGTACAATGTAGTTAACAAAGCTGAAATCCTACCTGTATCTTATTCTATCTTAACATAACAAAGAAATTATTCTGTTATATGCAAAATGCGAGAGGGTAAAAACTCTGTATTTCCATGACAATTTTTTTTCTTTGTATAAAGCTTAATGTAAATACACAAAAGGTAAATTCTATGCTGGACCAGTGCCTAGGAAAAATCTCATTGAGCAAATCTGTAAAACAGAGTGCTTAGAGAATGTACTATTATACTTTTTCTTCACAAAACATTTCAAATTTACCATAAAATAATCAATTCAACACTTGTAAAAAGAAGAAGAAAAACAGAGAAGCAGTAAAATGTATTATATATATCATAAAAATAATCTGCACAATTGATCCGTCCATTGCGCATCACATGATGAGAAATAATTCACACAAACCTTATGCAAATGAGCAGCTTGCAATCAGGGGGTAACATGTATGAAATCACAGATGTCACCCCTGTATGCCAAACTGAACATACCGTGTGTGATATTACAGATGGAAAGTGCCTACTATATTGTCAATATGTCGACATAAATTTGTATCTACTGTTTTTTAGGCACTGGGGTGAGATAATCGTTTTAATATTTTCACAAATTCATTACTTCTTCAAAATTGTTCGTGTGTATGGTAGGTGTAAATGATCATCAGTAGAACAGTGTTTCTCGACTCTAGATAAAGATGACCATTATATAAACCAACCATATACTGCCTATATTCGAGTCTCTGGTTTAACTATGATGCTCTCAGTGACCTGAAAAGGACCATTTTATTTTGGGGTGGTGCCCCAGAGGAAAATAGTCAGTCACCTTGTGTCATTGCCATAGTTTCCAACCAGAACCTCACATAGCAGTATATATTTGTATATTATTTAACTATTTCATTATACATGTTAAAAAATCAGTCAAAAATGTAAGAAAAATCAAGACAGTATGGATGACAACTATGGTATGGAATTCTTTAGAAATTACTCCTCTCCTTATGTGGTATAGGCATATTGTGAGGATAAAATATGTCATACCTGCTTCGAATCTGCATCTTCAAAACTAATGAACAAGCTGTGTCTATCATTGAGCGTATTTTGGTTGCAACCATGACACTGCATACAGTTTTAATTGTTTAAAATCCTTTAAAATACCTGTAATCTTTGGCTAAAATCCAGGGGTATGTGAACTATATGTACATGATTTTGCTTTTGTATGATTGCTGCATGGAAAGGTGCTTTCAATTAGTTTTCAGTGTAAAGGAATACTTCTGATTTTATCTTATCTTTTGCTCTGAGTATTTTATGTGATTTATTATTATTCTCTGGAGTGTAGTGCTTATACTATATAATGGTAATTAAAAAGGGTAAGCTCTGGATGTAATAAATATTGTGTAAATGTGTAATTTTTTATTTGGTAGTTTTCTTCAGATCGAACTTGGTTACTTTTAGTCATTTTAGCCCATTATAAATGACTGTCGCCCATTTCTAATACCAACTTACCAAGAGAGAAGGTCACACACTAGATATTCTTAATATTATACAACCAATATCAATAAATTGTAAAGTTGTCTTAATACATGTAGGTATCATTATGATTGGTGATTTCAAAATTGGTCCAAAAACAAAGTAAAGAACCTCTTCTTTTTCTCTGTCTCTTGCGTGGATTCAGTATTTCAAAATCTTAAATGCATCTAACAATACATAACAAGCTCCCACAATCATCACTAACCAGCTAATAAATGTTACATAAAACCAACCAAAAAATGAATAAAAAAAGCTAAAAGGCTCTGCATGTGAAAGGTAATGAGTTTTGGTGATACCTATTCATCAGATTTCTTCAAATTCTGTTGATAAATAGCAAGATACTAGCAAATACATGTAATACTAAGACACTGTGAAGATTTAGCCTCCTAAAGTTTAATATCAAATAAATGAGAGGCAAAAAATAGTTTGGGCCAGGCACGTAAACTCCCAACAATGGCAGCACACTATACACACAGACGTGTAAAATCATTGAGTAGCTACACACAGAGTGACACACATGATGTCTCTAGATGCGAAGCCCCAAGATTGCCATGGATGTGGGTGTGTGTGGATGTGTGTGTGTGGGCGTGTTTAGCCGTATGTCCGAGGACATTTTCGGACAGAGAACAAAAAAAAAATCATGAGAACAATGGTCCTCGGAAGCCGGACAATAGTCCTCGAACGTCGAACAATGAATTTGTGCCTTATCCCGTCGACTGTCCGAGGACGGAGGAACAATAGAGGAACAATACTTGTCCTCGGAAGTAAAGCAATACAACACTGGGTGTGTGTGGGTGTATGTTGTACATGGAAATTAGAGTACCAAGCTTGCCAATTTGTGTATGATTTACGGTATTACAACTTCAATAATTCTTTACTTTCTTATTTCTAATCGCACTTTGCTAAACTTTCATTGTTCAGTTACTTTGGTTTTTTCTGCTTCTTTTAAAACCAGGGTGGACATCCCCTTTAAAGGGAAAGTCCACCCTGATATCAACTTGGTAGTTATGAATTGTTTGCCTAGATTATTTGAATTCGTTCTTGCAAAATAATTATACAGATATCGATAGGCCTCTGATTCTTTCTTTTATTATGGATCCTTCGCAATCAATGTTGATACATAATTATTTCTATGACAAATATAGACCTAAGTTTATGTCAAGGAAAATAAAATTTATCATTTATTACACTCAACTGACTTGCCATTTTTATCATATACATGTACATACAAGTACCATAAATATTGCTAATCTCTCCATATACATGTATTTAAAATCAGTACAGCTGCATCAGCAAGCAGTAATCGTCATCACCAGAGGCTTTTTCACAGAAATACCAATATGAATTGACAAAATACAGCAAGATAAGACGGGAATGACACTTCCGGTCTGCATAAACTAGTGCGGATAGCGTTCATATTACGGTATTTACGAGTCAACCCACTTCTGGTAAGGGCTTAGTCGGGACTTAACCCTGATCGAGCAGTGGTTCGAGAAGTCGTGACTACAATGGGGTTTCTTATTAAAGCTTATAGGTTTCATATTAGCTTGGTATCACGGCTTATTCATGGCTAAGTCTGGACTAAGACCACTTCTACCCCTAATGTGAAAAGGGTACCAGATCATAGACAGTTAAAACTACAGTCATGAATCATGTCTAATAACATTCTTATAACATTTTATTCTTACGCATAAAAAGTTTATCATTTTGCCAATAAACCTTTCCATGATTACAAAATGTATATGACATGATTGCTTACAGTAATTCTGAATATCATTAAAATATTTGTATAGAAGCACAACTGAGTACATAACGGTGATCTGTAAACAACTATGAACACTGTACCTACACAATGATTGGTTCCTATCCACAAAGTGCAAACAAAGAGTGGTAAAAAAATTGCGCGCTTTTCAAATGGCATTAACGAGGCACTCAAACATGGTACAACATGGTATACAGTGTACATTGTATATGCTTGGTTTCCATTTGTGTCAGCTGTGCAGTTTTGCAATAAACATGGCAGGATATACCAGTGCCTGGTAAACGGTAAGCTAGTAATTGTTTCTGATATTAAGTTTTATATAAAAGTATAGGATCGAGATGAGAAACTGTTCTTTATACACATTTCAACAATATATTTACATTATGCTATTTATCTGTAGTTGTATTAAACAGAAAATACAAGGACTACATTGTGCAATCTAAATTGATTCTTCTGATCATTCCTTAATCTTTTCATCCAGCAACTGTGAGGAGATCTCAAAAGGAATTTCAGATGTGAAATATTATGTATCCTTTCATCGAGAGAAATGGCTGGATGGACAGCTGCCTTATTTGAAAAAAAAATGTTCTGAACAATTTTTTTTGTCGGAAATGGGAGATTTGTATAAGGACATAAAGAAGTACATAAACACACAATACGTCCTGTTCTAATGTCCCAAGCATCACTACATCTTTACAACCTCCTGGATTACACACGCTCATGATCATACTGGATTGTACGCAGAATTGAGAGGAACAGCAACCATAATCTCCCTTTGTGTCACACTGTCAAGCACACTGCTCTCAAAGGAATCTTCATTATTAAAAAAAAATTGTGGATGGTACGCACTTTGGATTATCATGAGCAACACTGAAAATTAGAAGGCAGAAAGTTGTAATGGAAAACAAGCAAATATTTACAGCGAGGAAATGATAATCTACATGTACATCCTACAATGTAAAGATACACTGGCTGACTGGATATCAGCATAAAAGAGAAAACTCGTCAAATTCACATGTGGAAATTGTCCTCCAGGCTCATCTTGGACTATTATCCTGCTAGTGTACAATTCCCTCTTCATTATTTTGTTCTACTGATATGATTTTTAGTTGTTAATGTTCAATTAATTTTGTTTGTCTCCATCATATCACATGCTCGTACTGAATTGTTTTGACTTTTAATCTTAAAAAAATGTTAAATTTGCACGAAGTTCTATTCATAGTGAAGATACATTTCTTCATCATTCTCATTGAGTTAACAAGAGTTACAGTATGTGATTTTGTAACACTGAAAGTCATGGTGGGGGATGCGGCACATCTCAATTTCCAGTATCCATGCAACAGCAGTAAAGTCACATTACGGCATTCATATCGACCCCCATTTTATGATTCTGATATAAGTCCTAGTTCTACCTTACTCCCATCAAATCATTTTCTCCTAAACCATTTTGATGAGTGCTCACTGCACCTTATAATTGATCCTGTGTTATTAATTGATGCAGGGGCTTACATACTAACAGCTTACAAAAACGAAAGAATGCTACCCGACTACCCAAGAATTAGTCTACGTGTTGATTATCCTCCTGGTAAGGCATCATGTGAAATAGGTAATGAGTATGTTGATGGGGAATGGGTAAAACTACATTGTTCAGCTCCAGTAGGGAGTCTGCCAGGCCACATGGTATGCTATCAAAATGGCATGAGGCTACCTCCACTGCATAATCCTAAAGAAAATGGAGGAACTTTGAATCAAATCGTACTGGCTAGAGTAACACATCTTGTGTACTGTTGTTCTGCTTCGCACCAAACTAAAGACAGGTGTGAGTGTAAAGACTGGGGGTGGGATCCCATTCAAAGAAGTGCAATTACCAACATTACAGACCCTTGTCTTGATACAGTCTCTACACAAGATCCAACACAATCAAAACATCCTACAGAGGAATCTATTTTACAGTCTACAATTACATCAACTCTCAACAATTACATATCAATTGCTTGTGAACATGTGGTGTCGTGGCAATTCATACTTCTTGCTGTCTTGATTTCGACGAATGTACTTTTCACTTTAATAAATCTTTGTACCTGCATAGCTATAAAATACAATCTATGCAGTTCAACTAGAGCTTAAAACAATATTCTTGATCATTTGTTTCGATAAACATTTTTGTACATTCACTTCATGCCAATACTTAATTTCAAAGCATTATGGATATTGTATTTTTGTATATAGTTACATTAACTTTAATTTCAATATGCTCTAGTCTAATGCTCTCGGTATAATAAGTTAAAGTTGTATATATTGTTGTGCTTTCTTTTTTGATAATTATGCATAGTGCATTGAGTGTCACGCTTGATGGACCTAAAATTGCTTGATAAGAAGGCATTGTTATAATTATTATTATTATGGTAGTTAAGTTTTTAGCTTACTTATTTCATTCATAAGCAATTTTCAATGTCACAGATAAGTGTAATGTATATTAATGGCAATATCATTGAAAAGTTAACCACAAAAGATGAAAGTATATAAAAGCTCTATCTCTAGCAATTTACACAGCTGTTTTTCAAATTTAACCCAATTGTTCTTTTTGTAACTACCTGATTATGGATAACTGTAAAATTGCTTCATCAATTTGTTTCATAATTTATTTTCTATGTCAGACACAAATAAATTTATGATGTTTTTAATATGCAAATCGCTATCTTGTGGAGAGAAATTGGTATCTCCATCATGGGTTTGTAATTTGATTCCCTCACTTTTCACCAATTGTTTTGGGCAGTTCGATATCATAATCCTTTCCATAGAAAGTGACTTTCTCATGCCTTTATTTAAAACTTTTACTAATGGACCAATATAGAAATATAGATCCATCTTATCTTTCAGAAAAATGTGGAAAAAGAATATTGCAAAATACTATCTTTTTAAAATCATATGAAAAAAAAACTTATATATATATAATGAAAATGAAATAAAAGGTGGTGAATACATGCAATGATATGTTCATCAACATGTAATATTGGCAAAGGCACAAAGAAATCAATTTAAGTACAAAAAGTAGAAAGTAATGATGTTAAATACATTTCTTGTACATATACAGACTATTTACATAAACGTTTTCACCTTATTTTGGTCTGATTTCTCCAGACCTGTAAGTGGTGTGTACCATGCACAACATTTATTAAACTATTTCATACCGAACATTTCATCTTGCCACTATGATACAAAAAGGTAATGAATCCCTGACATGACTGTTTATTATGAATCCATGTCTCTGTATTTTTATTATTTTACTGGTCCTTGACCAGACAGGTCCCTCACCCCATTAAGTACATTTTGACACACCTTATATTGTTAGCTGTTCACATTATTTAGTATTATGTAATCTGAAAGTATATATACATGTAGCACCGTCTCAGGCTGATGATGGAGTATGACTCCGAAACATGTCCGTTTCAAAACTTATGTCTTCTTTGTCATTTTTATTTTTAAGTTACTATCATGTCGCTCTTTTGGAAATATTATTTTACTGTACACTCTAAATAATCAAATGTCAAATCAACTTTTGAAAGGTTTGAGGAGTGACAACATTTTCAAAATGGTAAATTAACACTTTTAACAAGCTGAATCTTATCGTTTAAAGGTTAGATCCAGAATGTTAAAAGTGTGAATTTACCATTTTAAAATTGATGTCACTCCTTGAACCTTTTTAAATGTTGATTTAACATTTCAGTTTTTAGAGCATATATAATACAATTCCTGAGGAAGTTTTTATTTCATCTGTAAACCTTGGTATACGGTTATATGTTCATTTTTTCGTTTGAGTGTACATTTTTTTAAAATAATTAAACCGATTTTGTTAATATTGTTATTAAATTAAAATAATGAAATATAATGATGCAATAA
>CM046864.1:41302444-41365980 GCA_025617745.1 Heliocidaris erythrogramma | reverse complement strand
TGGGGTTATATATTCCCCCTGATATTGAGGGGGGATGGCCTGTATAATACCCCAATATTTTTGGATGTGAGAATTACGATACATTAACTTAAAAACTAATAATTATCCAAAATCATTATTTAACAACATTTTTAATCATACAGAAAACCATTTCGGGATGCTCTAAAATGCAAGTTTTATAGACAGATTTTGAAAAAGTCCCTGATGTAGGAGGGGGATATCCCCCCCCCCCCCCTCACTCACCTTCCTCTCGCCGGTCATCCCCCAATCATGAACACAGATCGACACCCCTGTTCCCAAGGAAAGTTATAATAAATGACCTTAATTAAATTCCATGTATACATGTACATATAAGGATATATTTTATAATAGATACAATCTATTACAAGATAAAAATCATCTCTGTCTTTCATTATGAAAACATAAAATCATATCCCAACAAAGATTAAATGTGCTGACTGTGTGGTAATTTTTTTTGCACAGATTTGCACATCCATTGACTTGCCTCCTATTAGGATAAATGTACATTACTCCACTGGAGTTAGTGTGTTTACATAATAAAATACACAATATCATGCAGAGTATTGTCTTCACATAACCCTCTTAAGTCTGCTCTTCCAAGAGTATAATTCAGTTATCTCTATATGGATACATGACACATCATCACTGAATATTGTTGTTTATTTCGCTCACTTTCTGATATGATGTTCCACCTCCTGGAGATTGACCCATTGCATTTCCATGACTTTATAATTTTTTTAAAGGAAAATCCTATGTGGACCGCACGCACAGTGAATTTATAATGAAACATAATGATATGTATTAATGTTATAATGTTCATATAACTTATATCATTTTTCCAGTTAGTTAACGATAACTTATATTATAAAAATGAAATAAAGTTTGGCTTTTGCACAATAAATTAAAAGAAAAACTGAGATATCAAAGAATATTTCAACCATGGATTTAGTATGCACTATCGCAAATTGTAACTTACAATATTGGGTAAATATGATTCAGCATTATTTAAATAATTACAAGTATAATGTTAAAAACTGATGGCTAATCCTTGAAAATTTGTCATAATGAGTATAATCATATCATTTGTAGACTTTAATTTATTATTTATTCATTTATTTTTGAACTTGATGTATTAGTGTACTTCGATAGTAGTATTTTGTTGCACTGATAATAAACTTCACATTAGCGTCAACCTGTATACATAAAATGTTAAGAGAGAGGGGTTTTAATCATCCATAAAGTTCTGTGTCTCTGATAGTAAAGGCCCGATCACTACAATAAAATAGTTGGACACTGCCAGGAGCAGATTTGGGACTGCAATTCGGTTATAGGGAACTGCTATGTGACCGGCCCATCCATCCTACAACGTATATGCAAGTTTTCTTACATATTCAATATGATTTTGATACATTATCAATATACCTTGGCGAGACCGACTTCCGAGTGGTCGACCAAATGATGATAGCAATGCAGACGTAATTTTGATGGGGTGGGTGCTAATATTCTGTATAGCTCAAAATCAGCTTTACAGCTTTTAAAGTTTGTGAGCGAGCAACAATTCTGACACTGTTTAGTCAAAACACTTCTTTCTAATATCTAGAAAGATTTGAATTGAAAGAATATATATATTAAGAATGGACATTTGTTTAATTAGGAATGTGTGGTAATTTTCCAATTCCAATAGTTCCGTGATGTGCAACTCACTATTAACCATGACAACGTCCATAAGGAACACATCCGAAACCAACTTTAAAGGCCAAGTTCACCCCCCCCCCCCCCCAAAAAAAAAAAAAAAAAAAATGAGTTAAATCAATAAAATTAAATTATACAAAAAGAGGCTAAAATTCATCAAAATCGGATAAAAACGAGACATTTATGGCATTTTAATGTTTTGCATAAACAATGATTGTTTCATGAAACAATGATATGAAAACATGGGCTGTATGCAAATTATTAAGCCGATGATGCCATAAGCTCACTTTTCCTTTTGTATTTTATTATATGAAATTTCAAATATTTCAGCTTTCTTCTCCAAGAATGTTTGACTCCTCGTAGAATGTGTACGATCATCATTATTATAACTTACTGTGATACAATGAAGAGAATCTTTATAAACATCTATGAAAAAAAATGAAATATTTGAAATTCCATATAATAAAATACAAAAGGAAAAGTGAGCTCATGACATCATCGGATCACTAATTTGCATTCAGCCCATGTTATGCATATCACTGTTTTACGAAAACAATCCAAAATTTCAAAATGCCGTAAATTTCTTATTTTTATCTGATTTTGATATTTTGTTACTGTTTCGTTTATTTAATTTAACTCTACTGATTGAACTCAACTCATTTTTGGGTGGACTTGGCCTTTAAGACAAACAAGCTGATTCTGATATAAGATTCATTTGATATTGTTCAAATTCAGTTTGTTATACATTTATTTTGTATTCGTAGGTCCCATTTCTTTCTTTGAAAGATTACATTCATTAACATTCTGTTTCCATGGCAACAGTTTTTATAAATCAAATTTAGCTCTACTTCAATTAACTAAATTTTTTAATATATTCAAACAGACGGCAAAAGTTATTAGATGTTTACCATTATTTCATGTTGAAAACAACCATTATCTAATGATAGTATTTTGTTAGAAATACAACACAAAAATATAATTGTTACCATGGTAACGGCCTACACATGTAGTAGTCACATCTATCACCCCTTTACTAAAATAAGTTATCAGTGAGTGTCCTGTAAAAGAGAAAATAATAATGGTCAATATCAATACTTACCTCTTTTTTAGGTAGCATCAAGGATTTTGCTCAAATATCATTTTTGTTCTTGCTGTTTCCATGGAAACAGCCATTTTCAAACACGATGGACACTTTTTATAACTCTTATTTGGGTTTTAAATCAAGTGGGAAACTTTTGATACATTATTTTAAAATGTTACAATGTGATTTTGTACTTTCTTAATCACGAATACATGACAATTTCTTAAATTCTATTGTTTTTGATGCGTTGCCATGGTAATAGCCCTTGGGGCCACGCCCACCATTTAATTTAGGGCAAAGAAGCACATTTTGAGAGTTAATGGTCCTATCTAACAGAAAAAAAAATCATTTAAGATTATTTCTAAGGAGGTGGGGACATTTCAGTTTTGGGTCCATAGACTATACTGATAATACATGGGATAATTGCCTTATGTACATATACACTCTAGATGTACCTTCAAATAGTGTTTTTCAGTCAAAATGCGCATCCAGTAAAAATACATCGTTCCATTTGGGATAACATAAAATGAGTTATCTATCACCTTATCGGATAATTTGTTGTCTGTGTGTGACATGACAATATACATGATATGTTTAATCAAGAAAAAGTGTTTAAAATGACAAATTTACTTCGGGTAAAAAACTTTGAAATATTGGTAGTTTTCACAACCTATTATTTTGAGTAAATCACAGTTTTATGTTTCATTACGCCATATATGTGTGTGTAATATCCAACTTTCAATTGGGTATTAATCAGGTTTATAACTTGAAACTGAAAATAAATCTGATATCACTTGAAAAGTCTTAATCAGGTATTACATATTAGGTCAAAAAATTAAAAATTGTTATTTTCGACATTCTTTCAAATTTTGAGCCAAAAATGGTATTTTTAGGCAAAAATGCGCGTGGCATCCGCCCGTAAGTTATTCGTCAGTATTTTTGCAACACTTTAAGCATGGATGCCGAGCATTACCCCAAAATGCCGTCGAATCTTTTTCTAGAGCCTTTTTGGATGTTTGGCTGGTCTACTAAAATGTCTTTAACAGATCTTAGTTCTGATCAAGAAAGCTCAAAACCTCAGTGGTAAAATAGTAATCTAATCTTTAAAGTCTACAGCAGATGAATACCTACAGAAAGACACTTTTCAATAGTTTGAGCATATTTCAGATTAAATTTCATTTGGAACATAGGAAGAGGCATCACTTTTATCTACTGGGGTTTTGTGGTTTTACCCAAAAGAGGATATGTGAACCAGGTTTCCCTTCTCGTAATTTCTGAAGATTGACTTCATAACCTATGATTAACATCATCATGTTGATATGTTTATTTACCAATAACAAGAGAAAATAAAATTTACAGGAATTTGAAAACAATAAGTTGATCATGGTAAAATTAGGAAAAGGAATAGTAAAACAGGACCAGAAAAAAGCACAATTAAGTGCTAGTCATGTCCGACCCTAGGTTTTGAGAGGTTGCATTGCAGCCGAGAAGAAATTTGTGAAGAAAAATTTATACGTTTTTCACAGCAATCTGGTTATTATTTACCCTGCAATAATTTCCTACATGTAACTCAACTAAAAAATCATTATTTTTCTTTTTCTTGGTAAGAAATTTTTCAGGGGGCAAATTGCCCCCCCCCCCTTGATCCTCTCTAAATCAGCTAGTGCTTCATGTCCTGAGGTCACAAACCTTTTCCAAGGGTGAACGAGAACTTCTCGTTCCTGGATCGACTAGAGTCAAACAAGGTCCCATCCATGAGGGTGCCTACATAATGAACGAAGACCTTGTCCCCCTTGAATGGCCGATCCTCCTCAGTTGTATCACCCTCTTGTCTTATAGCCTTTAGGACTCCTCCATCGCCGTTAGGGGTGACATCCTGCCCAGTTCCCATGAGGGGATCAGGGAAGGGTTCATATTCCTCTTCCGTCGTGCTGGAAGGCTTGTTGTCGTCATTCGTCATCCTGCAAGATGCCTTTTTTTATCTTGGGTTTGAGACTGAATCTGAAAATTAAGATATTATTAATGGTTAGGAAGAGGTTCATTGTGGCGAAAGATGAAGACGAAAAGTTAATCAGTTGTCTCACGATGTGCAAACGAGGAAAGCTACAACGTTTCGACCGCTACTGATTAACTTTTCGTCTTCAAGAAATTATTAGTTCGATAGAGAGGCTAGAATTAGAAAAACACCCTCATCTTACAAGATTATAATATAACCTTGTACTCCCAAACCAATATGGTCATGGAGGAAACACAGAACTTCTGCCGCCTACTGCTGTACTACTGCCAACAGCAATAAACAAATGCAGATTTTCTCTCTCCACACAGAGAGGGCAGCAGTACAGAAGGCTCATTTGGTCTTCCAAGAAAAATAAAATGAAGACAAAATTTAATGCTTAAAATTCCATATTTCCGGAATCAGTGGTTTAACTGGTCACCAAACGAGAGATTTACCAGACAACTTGCTAATAAGTGATATTCTAATTTTCAGTTTCTTGATCTCGTATTTCTGATGTCCTATTGTTGATGTCGTATTGCCACAGATTATTGTGTAGCAGTGTAGAATGTGTATTCACCAGCTGCTGTGGGTCCTTTCCAACATATGATTTACGAGCATGAGTGGAAAAGCAGAACTCTAATGGCATAACCGTCTTTGATTTGATGCCATTAGTTTTTAAAATGTTCAACAAAAATCTGGAAAGTGGTCAGAAGGGTTGCTTATATTATCAATAAAGATGTTCAGTTTTCGAATAAACTATAATTTGCTATTTTATAAAAAATTATCTTCTTCACAATGCAAATATAAAACATGTAAAATTAAAACAGCCCAATATTCCTGATGATGTATAATGAAGACATATATCTACTAGTACAGTAAAACCTGTCTATAAAGACCGCTCAAGGGAGACAAGAAAAGCGGTCTTTATGAGCAGGTGGTCTTTATGGACTACAGGTTCCTTTAATGCATGTTTCAATGGGAAATACTTTTCAAGGGAAACAAAAGTGACGGTCTTTATAGACAGGTGGTTTTTCTATAAAGGTGGTCGCTATAAAAAAGCAGGTTTGACTCTACTAAAAATGGTCTTTGTTAACCCATGGACAACTGAATTTTCAAATTCCCATAGGGTTAATACAGGGACCACCAGGTTCCCGTCGGCAATGGGTTAACAGGGTATTATTATACATGAGGCTACAGTAATGCCAGAATTTATAATTTATAAACATTTATACACCTGTAAATGGAATTTTTTCTGTTATTGTTATTGTTAAAGGGCAATCCAACCATGGTACACTCATAGGCCCTTGCCTATGTGGGACTGTGTCCAACATTCACTGTTGCAGCAGTCAAAAGCAGACAACAAAATTGCTCTAAACAAGATGTAATTTTCTTAAATTTGCTAGATTACCTGATTCAGGGACTCTTCAACTCTTACTCTGCCACAAATGTAGGGATTCAGACATGAAAGTGAAATTTTAAATAATTATTTTCCTCTCCTGTATGAATGATCTAGCCTGGAAAAGGGCCTGCCCCGGCCCCCCCCCCACTCAGTATTATTTAGGGTACGCGTATGCTTGTTCCCTCCCTTTGAAAGCACCCCCCTATCTCAGGGCTGCCAAAATTTCTGAAACCCCTATCGCGGGCTTTTCCTGCCTTGGAGACCCCCCTAAATTCAGAACACTGCTCAATGTACCACCCTATCTCAGGTGAGCTCTCATTCCAACCCCATATCTCAGGACAGACACCAACCCCCCTCCCAAGTAAGCTGTCATTACAATACCTTGGAAGAGATGGGGCCAGTGTTTCTACTTTTCAAAATGAATAATCCTGGCTGAATGAGCTATCAAAACTAGCAGGAATTTCAGGAATTTGATCCTGGGATTTGATCAATTTTTCAAGATATTTCATAACCCCCTTTTTTAATTTCTCAGGTGTCGAAGAGAGAGAGAGAGAGATTAAGAAAACACCCCTTTTTTTAATGAAATCTCGGGTGAAAGATAAAAAACACCCCCTTTTTTTACAATTCACGGGCCGGATTGTGTCGCCCAGAAAAATACCCCTTTACCGGAGATTTTGGGAACACGCATGCGGTCCCTTCGACCTCCGAGTGGGGGGGGGGGGGGGGGGGGGGGGGGGGGCCGGGGGCTGCTGATACACACAAAAGCTATTGAAGCCTATTCACCCGTAAAAGCTAGTCTGGAGTACAAGGTTATCTTCAGATAAGCTTGTACATGTATAAGTGACCATGGTAATATTATGATTTGTGTGAAAGCAGAAAAATAAGTTCAAAAACATGATGGCGAAAGTTTGAAAGAAATCGGACAAAGCGGTAACAATGAATCAGGGTCTGGCTCCATAAGCCCGACGCCTTCGGTATAGCAGTGCCATATTATGATATTTTTATTGACTATTGTCTTCACAAATGTTTGTAGTTTGCACTCGCAAATGCAGAGACGCACACACAGCCACGGCACAGACACAGGACAGCACTAGGAATATGTCGATTCCATGTTGAGATCAGACTCTTCACTTCAGAAGTTCAGACTCGGGTCAGGCCTCAGGCTCAGGCTCAGGGACTAAAAAATATTTTACTTACCGGTACCACTAAATGGCGCTATAACTGATGCTCAGGAGAATTCCAAAGCCTCTCTTGGTTTCCCCGGGATTAGAGCTTGAGCCTTGAGGTTTAAACTTTCACGCTATTTGTAAATCAAGAAAAAATAAACATGAACATGGAATGACTCAACAAGTAGGTCTGTGAACGTTAACACACGTGCTAAATGTATTGGGTTTTGTTTTTTTGTTGGGAATTCCCGTTTTCTAGGCTTTTTCCCAGACTGTCATATATGGTGAGTGTTGAAATCCGAAATCTTGTAAAATATAATCATGATTTTCAAGTTTTATTCCGAACTGAAAGTCCTTATGATATATTATTATATATCTGAAATTACATATTGGTTAAGACTGAGGTGCTATACTTCTTTTTATACTGTACATCTCAGGGTAAACCCTGACCCAAACTATAATAAAGCATTGAAAAAGACTATATAAACCTTTCGAGACGCTTCGTTCCTCCTCTGTGGGTCCCCCAGTGTATTTACGCGCCCACTAATATTTCGCTATTGGTGAGTGTACAGCATAGGGAAACGGTGCGATTTCTATTTAGGCGTATCAAGCCAAGCCGCGGGGGCGGTCGCCCCTCCAAAACGCCAAAAGGTCGGGGAAAGAAGCGGGAAAATTGGGAAAAGGGAAATGGGAAGAAGAAGAAAGAGAGAAGGAGGGAGAAAAAGAGGAGGAGAAAGGAGTGGAAGGTCAAATTAATTTATACACAAATGTTTCTCTTCAAATTTTCCAAATGATGCGGACATGTAATCAACAATAAATTGTTTTAGATGAAGATGATGTAGATGTATAGGCCCGGGGGGGGGGGGGGTGGTACTCGGAATTTTTTTTTGACGTTGGTGTGAGTCCTGGACCTTGAACCCACTCTTTTAGGGGCAAATTTTAAGAAAAAGAGTACCCAAGTAGGGATTTCTCGCTACGTGATTTGCGTACTAAACCGGGACCGTTTTTCTATTTTGTTGAAAATGTGAACACATGTTTAGGGATTTTTTAAAAAGAAAACTGGACACATGTTTAGGGATTTCTTGTGAAAAAGCGACCCATTCCGACTTTCTAGAAATGTGAACATTCAATTAATATGATGTTCTTCATACTTCCTATTATTATTATTTTTTTGCGTGAGAGAAATATTTGTTTTTCACACCTTATAATAAAGCCGCCTCGCCGATCCTTCATTTTCTACTCAGAAGATGGGGCATATATATATATTCCAAAAATCAAGTTATGACAAGCAAAAAAGAAATCAATTGTTTCGGTGCCTTTTACTCCAAATTCGCTGACAAGTAAAAAGGTCATCACCTGAGGGGCACATTTTGGAGTTGTCTTGCCTACCTATGATGGACACGGGTTTCAAAAGGTGCGTGGCACTGTGAGATTGTGCATCATGCCCCTGGCGCAGGCCCCCCCCCCCCCCCATTTTGTTTAAACTATATTTTAAAAAAATGGGCCAGTGCTCCCAGTAGCCACCCCATTTCTATCTATCTCTCTCTCTCTCTCTGATTTTTAAATTATTACTTCCAGATTCTTATATAAAACTGATTTTTTTTTTTTTTTAAATTTATATATGTAGGCACTTTGAAAATTATAAGGAAATATATTTCGAAGTTTAGGCCTCAACTGTCATGATTTTTCCGGGACTGTCCCATTTGCTGAATAAAAAACAAACAAACATTGACAAAGCGGGTTTGCCCTCAGATCACCCACCCACCCCCCCCCCCCCCCCCTCCCTAGAGCTCCCACCCCTGGCCACCCTCGATCCTATAAACCA
This sequence comes from Heliocidaris erythrogramma, assembly GCA_025617745.1. Classification (NCBI taxonomy): domain Eukaryota; kingdom Metazoa; phylum Echinodermata; class Echinoidea; order Camarodonta; family Echinometridae; genus Heliocidaris; species Heliocidaris erythrogramma. The sequence goes on along the minus strand of CM046864.1, from coordinate 41,356,800 downwards.
TCAGTCAATTAAGACCCTATTTCTCTTTAAAAAACAAAAATCAAAAACATTTCTGTTATTTGATTGGGGAGGCATAGCAATATTCATATTTATCCACGTTACGCCATATTGCATCATGCCCCCCCCCTTTTTTTTTAAATATAATTTATTATAAAGAGCTAGCTAGTTTAGGTGCACTCCAAAAGACGTCTTTAGGAGTTCTGTGGTTAGGTGTCGCTTCGAAATGCGATCGAGCTTGAGATACGAGACCGAAAGTTTATCAGCCGAATGATAACAAAAGCGAAATAGATCCGCTACAAGTAACCCTTACAAAAAAGCGTCTGCTAAAATAACGTATACAACGTCTTGTACGCAATACGGTATACGATCTTGTCAAGTGAAGAAGCAGTGCAGAATTTGAGGGGCGGGATCGGCGAAGAAGTGCACACATTTGGAAAAATTTTCAATCCAACTCGGAACCTGGATCTGTCGGGAAGGTAATTCTACCAACCAGATACATATATCTATTTCTTTCTTTCTTTCTTTCTTTTTCCTTTCCTTTCTTTCTTTCTTTCTCTTAAATAAATGTCTTCCTTTATTTCTTTATTTCTCTTTACAGTTTTATAATAATTAAATAAATATAACCCTGTCTCCTTTCTGCTTTCAGTTTCAAATCTCTCTCGCCATGCTCGCTCTCTCTTTCTTTCTTTTGTTCGGGGGATATGGTCCTCTGAGACTACGTCTGGCTTCACGGAATCCCTCCCCGAGTCCTATAATTTGGGGGGGGGGGGGGGGGGGGACATCAAATGTAAAAATATGTTATTAAAACTCCTCCAAACAGACAGATTTTTCTGTCTAGCAGAGTTGCAACTAAGCCTAAATTGCTTGACAATTAATGCTTTAAAAATAACAAGTAACATATTGCATTGGGTCTTAGTTAGACTCATATAGTGGCCCGCTTTCTGAACTCTGGTTTAACTTCAACCATGGTTTAAATCTGTGGTTTAACTATGGGTAGCCAAAAATTTCCAAACTTTGTTTAGGGTGTCTGGATGAAATGCATTCAAGATTGTTGATTGAGCATGTTGAGTTCACTGAATCATGATCAGTGACGTAATCACGCGTTGCTGTTGGATCAGAAATGAATGAAACACAAATTGAAAATAAACTTCATCATAATTCATAGTGTAGGGTGGCCGATGGAGCAAGCTATAACTAGGCGTGGTCCTTAACTCAGAGAACAAAATGACATGTTGACTCCTTGCTTGCCTGTGATGAACTGCCTGAGGTGTGGTACAGTGTTGCCACAGCTAAAAATCGGAATTATGCCAAGTCTCGTCCCAAATTATGCTAAATTGAGAAAAATTATGCTAGATCCATTTGAAGCGTAACTCAGGCACCTGGCAACGATTTTCAGTCCAAAATTCTCTGACAAGGAAAAAAAAAAAAAAAAAGTCCGCCGCAATAGTGTCTCCTTTTCAGTCCAAAATTCTCTGACAAGCAACAACAAAAAAAAAAAAGGGTCCTCAGCCTTAGTTTATTAGATCAGCCTTAGATATCTGTTCTTAAAAGCAAATTCTCTATTTAAAGTCCGAAATTCAGAATTATTATTATTATTATGCTAGATCCTAGTGAAAATGTGCTAGATTTGGTCAAATTATATGCCAGGAATAATGCTAGATTCCAAGAGGGTCAAAATTATGCTAAAAAGCATAATTATGCTAGATGTGGCAACCTTGGTGTGGTACTTATCTCCACCTCATGGGTTTATTTTGCATATATATTTGTATTACAATGGTAAATTTTATTCAAATAACATAATTTGCAAATGAAAGGAAGTACATGAATATACACAGATGCAATGAATATAAATTGCTACAAATATATATTTTAACTGAATAATCATAAGGGCTAAACCAATCAGAGTAAAGAGAACAAATCTACTGATCCATGGAATGAACATGAAGGGAGGAACAAAAGACATTGCAAGAATGTAGAGGGAATGTAAAGCATGAGAGAGGGGGTGATCATGTGATATAAACAGTTCAGAGGTTGAAGGTAGATCCTAGAGGGAGACAAATGGAAGTGTAAGATGGTTTACATAAAATACAAATGTATTCTTGTTCAAATAAAATCTCTACAATAGTTTGAGACTTGGACCTTTAACCATGCTAAATTTAGGTTAATAATAGTGTATTAAATAAATCAGATTAAGAAACAGGAGCTTGTACAAAACATCTTTTGAAAAGCTAAGGATGAACCTATCCTAATAGTTCCAACAAAAACATGGAACTGTTTAGATGTAATTTTATTTGTGGATATATGCTTCAAAGATAATCTTTAAAAATATGTTACTAATTTGTTACATATGTTTCTTCATCGTGATCAGAGTTTCATGATAACTCTGTTGGGATGATTACTTGATGAACTTTAAGACTGTGTCTGTTTTTTCTTCAATATATTGATTATCAACACTAGAAAGTAGAAGATCTATGTCAACAGGCAAACTTAAGATACTCTGCAGTGTTTTACCCTGCCTAATTAGTTCCTCTGCAATCTGCCTTACAACATGTCATTCAAGAATCATGAGTAGATACCTACTGTACATGCATGCTGTACTGTGTATACTGTAAGTTTGATTGTTGCTACGATTTAGAAGGGGTGTGTTAATTATTCGGCCACAATCCACTTCCATTCTACATGTAGAGGATGCAATTAGTTTGAGATGGAAACTAGGGACAACCAGAGTAATTGCAATGACACTCATAATAAAATTTGTTCTCTGTTCTCCACAAAGCAAAAGGCAAGCACTTCACCACCACGATGAATCCTGACATGTACGCTGTCTGCGAGAAGCTCATCCCAGCGACCTACGTCCAGCAAGGCCGAGAATCGCGAAGGGTCCGGGAGAACAAGATCAAGCACCTCCTGGAGCAGAGGAAATGGCCGGAGGATGGTTGGGACGAGGAGACGATCGAGTTGCTGCTTAGAGAGCTCTCTGTGATGGATAGTAACAACTTTCAAGGGAATTGTGGGGTCGGAGAGAGGGAAGGTCGGGTGGCTTCCGATGCAGTCAGGAGGAGGCATTATGGGTAAGTCTAAAGATCAGATTTTATATATGCTCAAGTGTCTATCCAAGCACTAATTATTCTGCTCTAAAATGTTACCTGAGACCTGAATAACTAAATGGGCTGGCTGTATACGATCAGTGAACTGGCTACCGGATCGTATACAACCAGCCTGTCATCCTCTTGCATGCGAAATTTGACCTCAGAGATGTCGTTGAATGTTGAATATGATTTGATTTTCCATAGACCACGTGCAAAATTATTACTGGATTGAGATTTTACTTGTCACTGGATTAAGGATTTTGGGGTGGGGGTGGGGGAGGGGGGCAGTCACATTGAATAGTTGGAGCATACATTTCTTGCGATTCTTGACACTAGATTGCCTCCTGATTCTTCACCCTGATATATAACAAGATACTATATGTAACAAGATAACTTTCTTGGTCCCAAGGTCCTTGTTGTTTCAATTTAATGCAATTCAATTGAATTTAATACACAATGCAGTAATCCAAGGACTAATAGTGCAATGTTTACACAAAATGGGCATAAGAAACGGGAATAATTATATGCAATTGAAATTATTAAACAATTAAAATTATAAAAGTACTTACATAAAATTATATTCGTATTGTAATAAAATGATAATGAAAAAAAAAATTAGCATCAGGCTGCAAAATTATTGATTATGTTATGTATTGTTATGAGGCTCACTTTATGGGTAATCAGATTTTATCTCACCATAGATTCCATTTATCATTTTCTGTGTTGCGTAGGTTAGCTCATGGTATAGGACGATCAGGAGACATTACAGCCATCCAACCCAAGGCGGCTGGGTCGAGTATCCTCTCCAAACTCACCAACTCAATGGCTCTTGATGTTTTACATATGGCAGGTAATACATGAGTACTGATTGTTCTCTTTCGTATTTCTTTGTGCAGAGATACAATCTCAACATTTTCACATTCGTGTTCTCGTACAGTTCACCAATGGTCAATTGTCCAACGTCACAACCTCTGAAGTCTTGAACTGACAGTTCAAAATATTCCAGACGACCCTTCTTTGAGTTTCCTTCGGGGAAAGAACAATGCCTTTGACAATTCTAACAGCTCATTAACTCTTTGTGTTTTGCCCACTCTTTACTGACGCGTCCACTTTGGCTTTGGACTTGTTTGAATTGTTTAATGGAATAATCATAATCCATCCAGCCTAGATCCAGTCGCCTATCCTTCATCACCGCATTTGCGTTTCCTTTTAACGAAGTCGACGGTTGTTCACTTTTTTCTGACTTGCGTTTTCTACTGCGATCACCAAGCTTCTTCTTTAGTCTCTCAAACAAACTGGATGGCTGTTTTTTATCTAAGCTCTTTATCTTGCTTTCTACAGAAAGCAGTTGCAGCTAGCCTATCTCCGTAACATGGAATGTAGTTCTTCATTGCATTGTCATCCATCTGAAGAAGGGAAATGCAGTCAATCTTCTCTTCCTCAATGGTTCGAAGATGGCCTTCCTCAACGCCTCTTTTTTCCAGAAAATCTATCAGGGTCTCCTCCATGGTCTTCCATCCTGAAGTCAATTGGTTGGCATTCCGGTGCTCTATACTATAGTCTTAACGGTCCTGCACTGCATGCACTGACGTATCCAGAAGATCGGTAGACAGGCCTAAGTACTGCATGATCGCTGCGATGCATACTATATACTCCATGTGACCACGTGATGATCTTGGTCTGAACTTCTATCCACTATAAACTACTCAGTATCAGAACAAACAAGGGTTGTTGAAGAGAATTTGAGGATGAAAAGTTATTGTATCTCTGGATGTCTAGAATGATTGAACCATTTCAATATTCACATTGAGGATGTGTATTCATTTTGCTATATTTTACAAAGCTCTGCAACTAGAATTCATCCAGGCAGTGCCCTAAGGATGAGCTTATTCTTGACAAATTTTTTTCTCATTGATGTTCCAGCAAAGCTTTTCATTTGACTCTGCTCAATATTTTTCACATCTCATTATCTTCAGGAGTACGGAGTGCCGCATCATGCTTCGTTGTTCCCATGGCAACAGGAATGAGCCTTGTTCTCTGTTTCCTAACCCTGAGGCAGCAGAGACCGAAAGCTCGCTTCATCATCTGGCCTCGCATTGACCAAAAGTCCTGCTTTAAGGCGATCGCCACAGCAGGTTTCGAATCCATCGTTATAGAAAACAAGCTGGAGGGAGACGAGCTCAGGACAGACGTTGAAGCGGTGTTGGCAAAGATCGAGGAGCTAGGAGCTGAGAACGTACTTGCTGTGTTCTCCACGACGAGTTGCTTTGCACCCCGAGTTCCGGACAGACTCGAAGAGCTTGCTCAGATATGCCAGGAGAAGGGCATCCCACATGTTGTCAACAATGCCTATGGCGTGCAGTCATCGAAGTGCATGCATCTTATACAAGAAGCCTCAAGGGTGGGGAGAGTGGATGCTTTTGTGCAGAGTACGGACAAGAACTTTATGGTGCCAGTCGGCGGTTCAATCATAGCGGGGTTCGATCGTGAGTTCATGGACAGAGTCGGACAGACGTATCCAGGGAGAGCATCTGCTTCTCCATCCATAGATCTCTTCATCACCCTGCTTTCACTCGGATCTAAGGGTTACAAGAGTTTGTTGAAGGTGGGCACAAGTTTCCATCATACATGTACATGTCTATTGTTGAGTGCCGGGCAGAAATCTGCAATAAATACAAATTTTAATTTTAATAATTGTAATTTTTCAGTTGCGTAATCATAGGATTTAGAAATAACATAAAGAGGTAATGAGCCTGATCGGTTAAAATTACCGTATTCGCCGGCCGATAGGCCGCAGCGTCGGATAGGCCGCACCCCAACTTTGACAACTCATTTGAAGAAAAAAAAAATATGAGGAAAATCCCAAGCATAAGAAATTTTGCCCCCCCTCCCCAAATATCATACAACGAAAAAACAAGGGCCAAACTTTTTATTGTATTGACTATTTGAAGACGATTATTCCTAGATGTCTTTGCTTTATGTCATTAAGAATTTAAAAAGTTGAACTTTAGTTGAAGAGAATCTGACGAAGCCGCTAGTACTACTCGCAAACACATACATCTTTGTAGACTACCGGTAAGTATACGGTACATGCCGTCTCCTAGACCTAGTAAAAATTCGACAACAAATAGGACTATCAACCGTGAATGCAACTCGCAAATTGAGGCACAATCACAAATGAAATTGGAAAGGAAATGTTTCCACCACTCTAAAAAACCGTGAAGAGATATCTTACATAGGTGCATATTCCATCAAAGGTTCCCTATGTGACATCCAAAGACAGAAAAATACATAATACAGCATGATGGTTTCGAAGAGGAAATTGAAAACGTCGTCACGACGATTTGCAAGCTGAAACATGGGCTTGCCATGACCAAAGATCGTGAAGAGAAAGATAGGACACTCTCCCGATTGTGTAAAGGGTCCGATGTAACGGCCAAGGGAAGGGCGCCCTTGGCCTTCCCCATATGAGGCCACTTACGTTACATAAAATTTTGGGAATGCCCTATCTTAGCTTTTAAGCTCTTTGCCACGACTTACAATGTCTATGCCACTGACCTCTACCACCTGGACGGATCATTGCCCATTCCCGCGCGTGCGAGCACTTGAAGCCATGTTACTCTTCCGAGAGCGATGTGGTTTGTGGTAGAGGTTTTGGGAAACTTACGTCAAAAGGAGACACGCCCACACATCTTCAGAATAATTTGTAAACAAATTTAATATTATAAAAGCTACTTAATGAGTCACGCCGCCATACTAAAACTAAAACAAGATATCAGGTGAACCTGTAATATAATGAAAAGCATCATGCATAACAGAGCATCGCGTGCACAATCAAAACAGTGGCCCTAGGCGAGCCCAATTTATATGACATTAAAGTAGTAAATCCATCAACAACATGCTTCCCCAGAGAAAAACGCATTCCCCACACAGCGGGACATAAATATGATACATGTACATGGTTGCAAACTCTTACAAATAGCATCAATGCAAATTGGTGAGATGCACAAATGAGTAACATTCACTACTACATGCACTGCAAGAAATAACATTATAACTGTTCTGACCGAAAACACGGCGGCGTGATAAATTCTCCATATCCTAGCACTCTGTACAGAGATCCCACCAAACCAAATAAGGCTGGCATGTGTAACATACTAGTAATAATGCACACCAGATTTCTTTCCTGTCTCCTGTCGAGAATTAAAATATTCATGAATACTGTAAAAAAATACTAATAATCACACACAGTAATATGTACATTACTCCTGCCAGCCAAGATGACAGGCATAAACAGGCAAGATGACAACTTCCCTATCTTATACATGCACTCTGAGCCCCACATAAACAAAACAGGCCCATACATTTTACATTAAGGCCAAAAGACATTGTATGATAGGTACATGTACATTTCAATGGCGCAATCAGTACATGAATGTAGACAAAGTGCATTAAACTATACGCATAAAATACATGTACATGTACTACTATCATTCAGCAGTATGGAACATGGTATGACATCAAAACATTGACTGAAACAAGACTAAGCCTGTCCATTTTAGACCCCGCGGTCTCACTCATGACAACAATTTAGTAGTATAATCTGAAGGCATCTTGTTCTGCACATAGTGATAATAAAACACTTCCTGCGTCTTCCATCTACCCAGCCTTCTCACTTTGTCTGGATCAAGAAATAACATTATAACTGTTCTGACTGAAAACACGGCGGCGAGATAAATTCTCCATATCCTAGCACTCTGTACAGAGATCCCACCAAACCAAATAAGGCTGGCATGTGTAACATACTAGTAATAATGCACACCAGATTTCTTTCCTGTCTCCTGTCGAGAATTAAAATATTCATGAATACTGTAAAAAAATACTAATAATCACACACAGTAATATGTACATTACTCCTGCCAGCCAAGATGACAGGCATAACAGGCAAGATGACAACTTCCCTATCTTATACATGCACTCTGAGCCCCACATAAACAAAACAGGCCCATACATTTTACATTAAGGCCAAAAGACATTGTATGATAGGTACATGTACATTTCAATGGCGCAATCAGTACATGAATGTAGACAAAGTGCATTAAACTATACGCATAAAATACATGTACTACTATCATTCAGCAGTATGGAACATGGTATGACATCAAAACATTGACTGAAACAAGACTAAGCCTGTCCATTTTAGACCCCGCGGTCTCACTCATGACAACAATTTAGTAGTATAATCTGAAGGCATCTTGTTCTGCACATAGTGATAATAAAACACTTCCTGCGTCTTCCATCTACCCAGCCTTCTCACTTTGTCTGGATCAAAAGAGCTCACCCCTGCCGTGGCCCCGGTTGGCCGGAAGGACCGAGCGGTATATCCCCCGCCCCCTAGGCCAGCAAGGCGGATACCTTCCTCCATCACCTTTGCGATGCCAGAGGCCTCAAGGGGCTTATAGGGGGGTCGAAGCGGAAGAAACACTGGCGAACCTGGCACCCTGCAGCGAAGATGGTCCGTACGCGACACATACTGACGGAGAGAGTCGACCGGATCCAGTGCAGAATTCTCATGCTTCGGAAGATGACACTCAAAACCGGAGCGCTGCGCATCATTCTTTGTTTCAAAAAACGTGAAAAGTGCAGAACCATCCTCCAAAAATTGTACATGATCTGTACTGAACACCGCAGAACTGGTGCACGGTGAAGGCATTCTGTGGGCATCAAACATAGTGGCCCTCGGAGCAATATCCGAGGGTCTCAACATCAAACTTAGCGATAGCAAAACAATCGCCTTCAACCGAAGATGCTTCAACTCAAGCTGTTCATTTCTCGGCCAAGAACAAAACAGAGCTGTAAAGGCCTCAACAGGCATCACTGGTGTATGAGTCAACGACTCTCTCGTTCCCGATTTCACTAACGCGGTAACCAAAAACGCGATCGAAGAACACTTAGTAAGGTCTGCATGGCCAAGACTAACATACAAATGCGAAACTGCCGCCTGTGCGTTGCGAAGCAAAGAGCGGGGTTTCCGCGATGAATCACTAAGTTGACAGAGAAAATCTGCGAAACAAGCCGGCGTAGATGGCGGGAAAACAATTCCGCGTTCACAACAAAAACTATACAGCTTGGTAATTACCGAATTATATGTACGAAGGGTAGATCCTGCCCACGCGAGCGTAAACTGTTTACGCGCCCGTTGTGACCACCCCTCCGATGCTAATTTACGCTCCCATGAATTCTCCAGGCGTAAATGCGCCAATGACGATTGCGTAGAGGTTCCGGAAGGACCCCCCGCCGTTGAAATAGGCGGAGACTTGACGGGAGTGGGATTGGGGCGGATATTGACAGACGTTTTAAGCGTGCCAGGAAGGGCTGAGCCCGCCAAACCGGAGCGATTACAGTTGCTACCGCGCTTTGTTGACAAATCTTGTCCAATACCTGGTTCAGAAGACAAAACGGGGCGTTCACGTAGTTGTTGTGCGATCCCCAATCGGTCTGCGCTAACGCGTCGATACCGGAAGAATGTGGATCGGCAAACCTGCTGTTGTAAATCGGCACCTGATGGTTCAGATAGCTCGCGAACCTGTCTATTGTGTGTGGACCCCACACCGAATCGAGGTACGCAAAAACATTCGGATGCAGCGTCCAATCGAACTTGTCTGGTTGCCGCGAAATCTTGTCCGCGATAAGATTGTCTCTGCCTGCAATATGCTTGCAACTTATGTATATTCCATTCCTCGTCGCTAGGTTCCAAATGGCATGCGCGAGGTCGGTTAGGGGCTGACTTGGTCCTCCCATATGCTGCACGTAAGCCAATGCTGTGATATTGTCCGACAGCACCTGAATCGACCTTCCCTCGATGCGTGGGAGAAAAGATTGTAGAGCGAGAAGAATAGCGAGTAGCTCCCGGTAATTCGAAGACCGGCGCGACAATACTGGGTCCCAATCTCCCCCGGCCTTCAGATTTCCAAGAACTGCACCCCACGCGAGATGCGAAGCGTCCGTCACTATTTGTGCTGTAACAGGTCGCTTGCATAACGATCTGCCATTCCAAAAAGAAACCGCGGATCTCCACCAAATTAAATCCTCTCTCGCCTGACCTTCAAGCAATAACTGCGACGACCACGAAGCTTTCGTTGACAGCAAACGATAAACGCCCCGCAACAACAACTGAGCCGGTTCCACACACCAAGCAATCGATATGCATTGGCCGGCTATCCGGGCAAGGGTCCGAGCCGATATCGATGAACAATTCAAGGCCCGGCGAATATCATTCCGGATCTTCACTATCCGGCGCTTTTGAGCACAAACGAAAGGAAAACCATCCTCATTTCCAAGGCGAATTGAATATCCAATGTAATCAAGACATGTCGATGGTTGGAGACGCGATTTGTCATAATTGATATGAAAACCAAGATCCGTCAAAGTGTGAACCAAAAGATCCGCATGATCCGCGATTTCAGCTGAAGTGGCAGCCAAACAAAAATCATCCACATAAACACTAAGTCTCACTCCAAGGTCCCGTAAATATGCAATCACAGGCCTCAAAATCTTGTTGAAGTAATATGGCGATATGCTCAATCCAAAAGGTGTCACAGTAAAACGATAAAAAACATTCCTCCATTGAAAAGATAGAAATTCGCGATCCTCTCTGTGTACAGGCACATGATAAAACCCATTCTTAATATCCACAGAAATCAACACATCGTCGTTTTGTATAAAATCCGCAACAACTCGAATGTCATCGTTCCGAAATCGAGGGGCTTGAATGTATGAATTCAAATGACGTAAATTTAAAATCAAGCGGTATGTTCCTCCCTTCTTTGCGACACAGTGTAATGGAGAGACAAAGTCTGGTTCAGAATCACAAATCTCAACTGCTTTACACTCTAGTAATCGTTCAATTTCAGAGTCTATAAACAATGTCTCATCTCTAGTAAATCTGCGATTGTGTAGTCTAAAAGGGCGGGGTGCACAAGAAAAAGGGATGTGAACCCCACATTTAATCCAATGTAAGATGGTGGACGGTGTATCAATGCATTTCCATTTATCCACACAACTAGAAAGTGAACCCGCAATGGGGTAACAACACATTGCAGCTCACCTCATTCATATGTATTCCCCCGATCTCCATCTCGATTCTCGTGTCGTTGCTGCGGAAAAGACTGTCTCTGAGAATACCGACTGAAAAAATTTGGGGCTCCTCTACCCGCATAGTCCGGGCGCCCCCTGCCCCTTCCGCGGTACATGCCACCCCAACGAGACCGCCAGGGCTGCTGCGGTCGGGCTGGCTGAGCTCTGTTGACTGCCGCTGCGAGACCTGCCGCCTTATGAAGATTATCAATAGCGTCACCGGTCAGCCCTGAAGATTGTCTCTGTAACTGACGAAAAAGTCTACTGGTCGTATCATCAAATGTCCCCTGGACAACGAAGTTAGAATACTGCTCTTGCAAATACCGCATATGGGCCAAATTGATCAAGAAAACATTGTCCATAAGACGAGAAATGTCAGCCGATTCCGAATTTTCGCTCAAATTCACTTGAGATAGCACCTTAAACAATGTCTCAATATATCTGGCCGATTTGGCTATCAAATTAAACTCACTCTGATCTTGTCGCCTGATTCCAGATCTGTTCTCATTCAGCCTGAGGTCAGCCGGTAGCTTGACAGATTGGAAAGAGTCTTTTATGGCAGCGAATTCGGCTTGCAAGTCGTTCAAGCTAACGGCCCTATCGCTCGCTGCCAACTTTTTTGAAGTACTTGGTCCAGCAGTCGAATTATCAGGAATATTTGACAAATGAGGACAGGACGTGTCTTCAACTTGTGCCTGGTCTGGCAACACTCTTTCCTTTTGCAAATTACTCAACAATTTAGTCAATTCATCCACTTTTTCCTCCAAATTTGAAACTTTTTCCTCCATGGCAAAAAATTAGCCCTCGACCGTGTGTTGCACAGCACAAGAGTGGTAATGGCGCGCAAACAAGAATCTCTTGTTTGCGCGCAAATGCTCAAGAATTATGCAAATTCATAATTCATGAGCACGCTTGTGGGCGTGTCTCCCAGACTACAGTCAGTGGTCTATGCTTACAATGCAGGGTAACGCGCACGTCACATGCGCTATGAAAAATCCTCTGCGATAATGTCCGTTCTCCATACAAAATACATACATCTCCGTGAAGGATCCGGCAAGGATACAACCGCACTGAAATAGCGCGGAGGTTGAGGGGGTGCCATTGATCTCAACACATACAAAGGGTGTGCTCAAAAGACAAATTAAAACTTACAAAGCCCCTACTATGGGGCGCCAAGTGTACCCTGTCTGCTTTTGTTACAAAATCAATGATTTTGTTATAAAATCAATCCCCACTGGTGATTTTGTTACAAAATCAATCCACACTAATGATTTTGTTACAAAATCCATCCCCACTTTTGATTTTGTTACAAAAGTAAAATTGCAGGGTGATTTTGTAACAGAAGCAGTCAGGGCACACTTGGCGTCCCATAGCACAGAAAACATCTACCGGGCAGGGTGGCTGATTTCAGCACTTTACTAGAGCTCAATCAGCGTCAATAGAGAGCTTCGTACGAGTGCTTTGTCAGCCTCGGAAGACCAACGAGGCCATGTTTGTAACTATATTGATAAGATATGTAGTTATTAGTTCTGAATTATATTTATTACTGAAAATATTTCAGTACTTGAAAGATAAGTAGATCTACATCGTTGGAGATAGAGCACAGGCTTAGGGGTAGTGTTAGATCTAACGTTGGTCCCGTCCATTCCAATACGTGTGGGGATTTTGGAGGCAGTTTATTTTTCTCTGTTGCGGCCCATAGGCCGCACCCCGACTTTGGGATAATATTTGGAGTGAAAATAGTGCGGCCTTTCCGCCGGCGAATACGGGTAGGCATTTGTCCGTTCGTGACATTGAATATCTTCTAGATTATCATTTTAGTAGGCGACCATGGCAACCAAATTTTATCAAATTTCAACTCCTTCAGTGATGCCCTTCACGATGAAGAATAAAATAGCTCTTTCAATTGAATACTTATTTTCTACAGGCCTTCAAACTTTCAAAATTTGTCAAATGTCCGTCCGTGACTTACATGTCCATGTAACCTATCACTTAGGCTATTTAGGCAATGCATGACAACGTATATATATGGATAGAAATCTGTTGTGTAGATATGGTCAAAGAAAGGTCAAAACTTCAGTATGCAATTCTCTTGAAATTACATCCACTGTCTGTACATGGTGCCATCCACACACTTTTGTTGAGGGCATGCAAGGAATTGATTGTCTTATTTAAGCTGCCTTTTTAAAAATATTTGTTTCTGAGTAATGTAATAATGCATAAAAATGCATAAAATCACATTAAAATGTTGCAAAATTACCAAATAAGTACATTACAAAATGTCATCATTTTTCTATATCAATCATCACACATTATATTGAAAATTTAACTGTTTATATTCATTTGCCAGGAAAGGAAAGAACTATTCAAATTTCTCGGTGAAGAGCTGGCAAAGGTTGCAGAGAAGCACGGTGAACGATTGCTCCACACTCCGCATAACCCAATCTCCATGGCAATGACTCTAAACAAACCAGAGGGGGATGATGATAAGGCTTTGACAGAGCTTGGCTCAATGCTGTTTACTAGATGTGTATCTGGTGCTAGGTCAGTATATGGTTTTCTTTCTGTATTCTTATGTCCCATTGCTCTGGTAACATCTGATCCTAACTGATCCAACCTTAATCCCAATGCAACATACAGCTGGACCATTGGGACAAAAAAATTTCAAATGTCCCATATATTCGAAGTAGTGTAGGACAAGTTGAATATACATGTACATGTAGGACTTACAAATGTGCAGACTGTCCAATACGGTTCACTACAGCACCTTGGAAATGAATAAAAAACGCTGGAATAAGACATTGAATCTTGATGACAACCTGGACAAGTACCCCTTACTACATACACTTTAGGGCAATTCCCCTTTGACAACTACCCTCTGGACAACTACTCCCTAGGGCAATTAGCCCAGACTACGACCCCCTAACTTTTCCCATAATATTACAATTACTACCCTCAGATATCTCATGTACATGAGGTGTAATATTGAATTAAAGGGTCGCTGCAACCAAATGCAACACAAATGCAAGTCTTTTGCTGTTGATGTGCAGGGATCCATACATCTAATATTTTGTCATTCAAACATCTAAATATGTTTCATAGATTTGTAAATATTTGTTGAAATATTTTTTCCAACCTTCTAAGCTCCACCCGAAAAAAAAAGCTCCAGATTTCATTCCTGCAATGACATCTGTCAATCATCAGTCAAGATCAGCTACACTAACATTCTACAATGTTGTCCGTAATCAATGTACTTGCTGCAAAAACAAAGACTATGCTCTTGATAGCAATATTCCAGGAAGCACATGTACTACATGTATGGCTTGTATGCTTAGACCGAGTGGCAACTATCGTAAATTTGGAAAGAACATTTGTTATTTGTAGGAGTTTTGCAGTTTTTGAAAAATATCTTTGAATCAATACCTGCTTTACTCCTGTGTTATTTTTTGATTCAGAGTGGTTCCACAAGGTGTATCCAAAGAGATCAACGGACACACATTTCAGGGTTTTGGCTCCCATTCCAACAACTACCCCTGTGCTTATATGACAGCGGCTGCAGCTATTGGTATGACAAGAGACGACGTTGAACTCTTCATCAAACGCCTTGACAAGACGCTTTCCAAGTGGCAAGGCAAGAAGGGCGTAACTACCAGCCCTGGAGCTGATGAGGGCAAAGATACAGTTTGTGACAATGTATGACGAGGAAAGTCGATCATCAAATTTTTCGTCAAATTGCTTGGCAAAGAGACTCTCTAAGTGTCAAGGCAAGAAGGGCGTAACTCCTGATCCAGTAGCTTGTGAGAGCAAAGAAGCTGTGGGTGATGAGGTATTGTATGACAAGAGAAGATGTTGAAATCTTCATACCACCCTTGGAAATCTTGTTTTCTTAGTGGCAAGAATGGTGTAATTGCTGACCCAGCAGCTAGGGAGAGCCAAGATGAAAAAGACGATCAGGTATGATGAGGACAGACAAGGAAGTTTTCATCTAATGCCTTGACATGATACATTCCAAGTGGCAGGGCAAGAGGATGTAACTGCGGACCCAACAGAAAGTGAAGGCAAAGATACAATTGGCATAGTAGGAAATGATACTGCAAGCTGATGAATGATCTTTTATACGACCTGACTTTGGTGTAGCACACATTTTCCATAGATTCCATTCTAAGTTATCTCAGGCTGAGTCGTCAGTTAGCGAAGTGGTTGCATTGATGGTACAGAGTAGAATATTTTCATGTGGCATTTTGCAATATCTATTAGCAATGTTTCTTCTCTGATCATTACATGATACCAAGTACAGTCACAGAATTTGGGCTCGAGATTGAACCCTCCCAGGGCCCCGTTTCATAAAACTTGTTATCAAAACAACTGCCCCTTTTCTATAACAAATTTACTCTCGGCCAATCAGATTCAAGGATTTCAGTAACTTATAATTAACAATTATTGTACCGGTACATGGTTTCTACACGCATTGTGTTTTCTACAAACAGGATGCTCAACTAGCAAGGATGTACATGTACTACCCACCCCCACTTGAGTAATGTTATATACCAATTTCAGTGCCAGTGCGATGTCAGGCCGTACTTCTCAGCGGTTGGCTGATCGCATTAACAACACGTCCCCTCGACTATTTGGAACCGTACAACCAATCAGCGCATGCAGCCGTCCGTGCCTGCAAATCTGAAATGCACGCTAACAGACCAAAGATAGCCAAATGCGATTCAGCGATTGGTCTCCAATTGCTGAACAATCCAGCTTGCGCACAAAGCTATGCCGACGATCAATTCTCAATTATGTCCCGGGCCAGAAGCGCAGCGCATTTACGCTTTCTGGAAGCCGCCTATATTCAATCGCACGAACCCCTTCTGTGCAGACAAAAGGAGTTCGTCCAAGCTTTGCGATTGTTCTGAAATTACGGCGTCCGGGTTGCGTCCGGGTTCATCGAGTATAATATAGTTGATTTCGAGTAATTTGTTATATACCTGCGTGATAACCTGATGAGTGCAGGTCGAAAAGCTTTGTTATCATGTCTCTTTTTCGTGCCATATTGAAATTTTTATTTTTGCAGTACATGTACTTAAATTGCAATTGGAAATGTATGTGCATAAAGACATTTTTTGTATCCGAACGCCGCCTGGACGATTATCCGTTTGCAACTTCCCCTCTATAACCCCTTAAACTCACAAAGAAATAAGCCAGTTCGTAATTAGTTCATGTGTACAAATGACCCTGAAATGATGCCAATTTGTACGCACAACAAGTAAAATCGTACTGATGTGTGCATCGTGGTTCATACAAAACGTCAGCGTATAAAGGTCAATTGTACTGGGTACAAATGACCTTTATCTGCACTTGCGCAAATTGTAATTACGAACTGGCTTATTACCATGTCAATATTCTTCCTACTAGGAGTGGTTAGTTTTTCTAGAATATTTTATTTCATTTGTAAAACATGTTTTAACAAACTCACTGCTAGGTACAGTATATTGTCCATGTTATCATGTTGACTGCTCTTAAAACATATCTTGTTTCAAAGGAGCGATATAAAAAAAAGAAAAGCATCTATTTTAATAAAATCAGCTGATATGTAAAGGTCATTCTCATGTTATTCCTTTCTGTTTATTTTGCAAAATATGTAAGGGACTCATAGAGTTTTAAGTGTATTTAGTTAAAGTACTTTATTAAGAGTTCTTTCTTCTCTTTCAGAAAACTTTATACAGTATATTTACAGGAACATTTGGAACAGAATGGAAAATACATAAGGCAGTTTAGCGAAATTTAATGGCACGTGAAGACGCGGGAAAGACGCAAAGAGCATAATTGCTAGCCTTGTCTGTGCATCTAAAATTATATTCGAATTTAACTGAATAAAAGGTTTCATACATATTATATTGCTTAAAAGTGTGAATAGAGTTAAATACTAATTCTATATCCAATATTTTGGTTCTGCCTATGTGGAAAATATTTAATTTTGAATAATTTGGTCATTTGCGTCTTTCCCGCGTTTGTACGTGCCATCACGTTTCGCTAATCTACCTAATAATAAAAGGCAGAACAGAAGAGACAATGATGACAACATGCATACCGTACTTATTACACATGCAGTCCTGTATATGAAGGTGAAAAAAAGCTTGAGGGGAAATGAGCACACAGAGGATGAAATGGGAGAATGATCATTAAAATACATGTAGAAACCATGGGGCGTATTCTGAAAACGATGTTATCTTTAAACTTTATAAGTTACGGAAAACAATCTTATTGTCATGATGAACTGAATTTGTTTTGAATAAACACTTGGGTGTCTGCGCAGATGTCTCTTAACTTTCCGCAAATGCAGCCAACTTTGAGCAGATATTAACCAATGATTTGACCTAATTTGGATTTGTGATGTCATTTAAAGGGGTACTCCGGCCTGAAATTAATATGAATTGAATAAATAGAGTAAAATTAAGCAAACAAATCACTGAAAATTTCATCGAAATCGGATGAAAAATAATGAAGTTATGGAATTTTAAATTTTTGCATTATTTTGGTAAAACAGTTATATGCACGTCATCATGAATATGCATTGAGTGAGCTGATGATGTCATATCCCCACTTTTTCTTTTGTATTTTATTATATGAAATTGCAATTCAAATTTTCTGCTCCAAGCCTATAACTAAAAGGACCGACTCCTTATTTAATGTGTACGTTTATCATTGCTGTAACTTATTTTGTTACAAGGGGGATATTTTTATAGACATGTACCGGTATGCAAAAATGAAATAATGAAGATTTCATATAATATAGTTCAAAAAGGAAAGTGGGGACGTGACATCATCAACTCACTCATTACATATTCATGATGACATGCATAGAACTGTTTCCCAAAATAATGCAAAACTTAAAAATTCAATAACTTTGTTATTTTTTATCGGATTTCGATGAAATTTTCAGTGTTTTGCTTGTTTAATTTTACTCTATTCATTCAATTAATATTATTTTCAGGCCGGAGTACCCCTTTAAACATTTTTACGAAGTCAACATAAAAGATAACGTCGTTTTCAGAATATCACCCCAGAAGACTGGCACAAAGATAGAAAAGGCATTAGAGGGGGAAAAAAGAGAGGGGTAGCGAAAAAGATTCATAAAATTAAAAAGGAGTTAACAGAAAAAGCTAATGACACAGGAGGGACAAAGCGACAACAGTGAGAGGAAAAGAGAAAATGAAAAAAATCATAAGCAATAAAATTAGAAACGTGTACCCTCTTAGAAATCAGTTGAATATTTTGTGTTTTTATTTCTCACTGGAAGAAAATTGGTATAGAAAAGACATTTAAATGTATAGATGTCTTTTAGTTTTACATAAAGAGGCACACAAACTGAAAATAGATTACAAAACAAAGCCATAATTCTAGATACATAATATGTATTAGAAATTGAATGTTTTCCTACAAATAAAAATTTTATCAACAATTAGATTCTTTGCAAAAATCTCATAGTAATACATGTAGTTTATAAATACAAGATAGTAATAAAAAGACTCACAAAAACTTGTTGAGACATGATCTGTGTAGTTCAATTTTCCTCAAGAGGCACAATTCATTTAAGAATGAATTTTACAATTACATTTTACACAAACATACAGGTGGAAGAACATTACATTTTGAAAATGCACAATAGTATTGAAATGAATTATGTTGACATATTTTAAAGACACCATAATAATCGACTAGCCTGTGAATGAAAAGGAATACAATTTTTTTTTTACACTGTAAGAATGGGATTTCCCTATGTAATAAATACAACATATAAAAGAAAATATTGTATTGAATTAAGCAAAGCTTGTGTGCATTATTCCACATGTATCATGCTAAACATAATAAATAAGTGTAAACACATCTGTAATAAAAGCAAATGTTGGTATAATAAAATGGACTAATTCTGTGAAGTACATGTATATAACTACACAGAGGACAGCTGCCATTAATGCTGACATAAATGTTGCTTTGAATACATATCATGCTTATCATGCAACAGATTTCTCTAAAGCATGATCATGCAACAGGGATGGTTACAGTGACCAATTCTCCGTTCCGGACATCCGGGAACTTTCGTCTTGATGGCAGCCGCTGGGTGAAATCAATAGTTTGGCAACGCATAGCAACACATTGACTTTGCACGCATTTTGGTTTTGTGGCAATAATGGTTATTTCTTTTCTTCATCAAAATTCCGAAAATTTGATGTGCCATAGGTTGTCACAACCACAGTATGATGCAGGGATAATCTCTTTCATTTTGTATTTTGGGGAAAATGGGTAAACGTGATCGAAATCGGCAGGAAAAATCTAGATAACGAACCCGGGGAACCAACAAAATACATGTACGTTTATTTCATAATAGGTACATATCTTGCTGATATTTAGCTTCAGTCTTATATATAATACATGTATATTTATCGATAGATCTATAGAGATTTCAAAGACAGAAAATGTGTCATGGGAACCAAAAACAAAAACCCGGTTACGGTATGGCACTTTGTGCAGTCCCACCTACTCAGTTTTGTGAAAGTTTTGTCTATATTTTTTTGAATTCCCTGAATATGACATCAACCACTCCTACAAGTATGAGGTTATCCTGCCAGGAGTGAATTTCTGATGATGTTCGTTGTGCGAGAGTCGTTCTAAGTGCATAGAAATAAAATGCAATTGATTTACTGCACGCAAATGCTACTAGTGGGACTGAAGTCAACTAAGTACGACGCTCAAGCGGGCCGTGTTTTCACCCACTGACTATTAGGGTCGTCGTTAGGAAAATGACGTCACGCCGGAACGCAGAATATAATTTTCATGTTCACTGAGCAACATTTTATCTCGCCAATTGGCTCAGAGGTAGTAGTTCAACAGGGAAATTAAAATTTTTTAGCACACATTCTATAACATTACCATTGCTGTTACTTGCATAACAGAGAAATAGATTGTAAGAATGAAAACCACTACTATCACACTTCATCTATGACGAGTTACCTTTTGTTACCCTTTGTTTCCATCACTAAATACATGTAGGCTATCATAGCAAAATGCATGTATAATTTAAAGGGAAATCCAACTTTAATGGCAAGTGGATCTGAAAGAAAAAGGAAAAATCAGAGAAGCAGATTGGTGAAAGTTTGAACGAAATTGGACAAGTAATAAAGATTTTTTTTAAAGAATTGTTGAAGGGTGTAATCACTATACATATATGGGACTCAAATTGGCCAATTAGGTAATGTCACTGTGATGTAGTGGTTGACAACTCCCCCATTTGCTCCAATACACAAAATGACTAAAATGTCATTTTTATTGAAAATGTATTACTCAGTAAGATTTTACTTTCATGAGGACCTATAACAATATGCTATCTCCAATATATTTTGAGTAGGTACCCCCCCCCCCCAGGGTAAAGGCGCTTCGAAGAAAACCTCATATTATATTTCTATGTACGACAAAAGGGAGAGTATGTCACGATTGACTCACCAAATTGCCAATTTTGAGATTTGCACAGATGTAGTGATCAAATTTTTCAAACATCCATAACTTTCTTAGTCCTTGTCCATTTCTTTCAAACTTACACATCCTGTTTTTCTTCTATTTCTGCTTTCAAACAAATCATTTCATTACCGAGGTTGGATGGCCCTTTAACAATGAATCTGAGACGTTATGGCATATTCTTCAGTGACAATCGCCTCCCTGTCCATTTTGGGTACTAGTCGAATACCTAATTTCAACCCTAGACCTAAAATTATACCTCATTCTAAACCTAACCATTTCCTTAACCCCCCCCCCCCCCCCCCTCCAAGCCTGGAGCAATTATCGCCAACAACCCGAAAACAATGCCTCCGACAGCACCCTGTCCATTTTGGGTACTAGTCGAATACCTAATTTCAACCCTAGACCTAAAATTATACCTCTAAACCTAACCATTTCCTTAACCCCCCCCCCCCCCCCCCCCCCCCCCTCCAAGCCTGGAGCAATTATCGCCAACAACCCGAAAACACAATGCCTCCGGCACCACCTTCGGTGGATAGAGGCATAAACAGAGGCATAAAAAGAAGGATGAATTGTTTTATTGCATACACATACATAAAGGAGTTCAAGTTGAAGAGGTAGAATGGTACAAAAACATACTGCTTCAGAAAATATTCCACTTTATACAATTCACTTAGACAATGATAACATAGCCTTTAATACATCCTGGCATGAAGAATTTTGCATGTCAATAAAACTGAATTCCATTTCCTGGAATTCCTGTAGCACTGGCTGATAGTAAATTAACTGTATTTTTCTTTAAGAACTTGATCATATCTTATATCTCAAATGAATATTTGTATTTATGCTGCATTATCAAGCACACATTTACAAAAATGATGATTTGTTAATCTGCAGTCTGCACATGATCAGCTTGTTCAATGAAAATATAAAAGTTATCAGATACTTGCTCGCATAAGGATTATTAGCAAAGAATGAAAGCATTTCCATCAAATGTTAGACGTAAGATGAGAAATGATTTGAAAAGTCTTTATAAGATCAATGATCATTACAGTTTGTAAAGGTAAAACAGAGGAGGGGATACTGCAAAATCAGACACTTTCGTGAATTGTTAATGACAGCCAATTTTGCAGCAAGGAACTTTCGCGAAATTGCAATAATTTTATGTCGTTTCAATTGTGATTTTATTATTGCGCGGCATGAAACTTTCGCGAATCTCGACCACTCGCGAAAGTTTCATGCGTGCAAAAACTGGTTTTACAGTAACACAAGAAGTATGGAACAATACACGGATGTGTCTTCCATATGACAATATGAATTTACGGAATATGTGAAGTGATGACCACGACAACAACGATGATGATGGATGGTGATGATGATGGACGGTGATGGTGATGATGATGGTGATGGTGATGATGATGGTGATGGTGATGGTGATGATGATGAAAAATAATGATTATGATCACAACAATGGCGTCAATAATGACGAGGATACTTTGATGATGATGATGATGATGGTGAATATGATGATGATGATGATGATGATGACGATCAAGATGATGATGATGATATACACAACAAATGAGGCATTTCATCCCAACTGCCTCTCTGTAGCCATTTCAATTAGGTGGGTAACTGACAAAACACCTGAATATCTGTAAAATTTCTGAAACTAAGAGGCACAATCATTATACATGTATTCAGCAAAATATTTCTATCCTGTCTTGATACGTAACTGCTGGTACATATACATGTATTATACTTTGAGTAAAGACACAGCCAAAGATCAACCGGTATCATCTGTTGAAAGCCAGAAGGTTTTTAAAGGTAGGCCATCAAAAAGTTGTTTGATTTTAGATAACAAATAGCAAGATTATTAACATTACTAAGCTGCTGTGAGCTATTTTATTATTCCAAAGTGAAATATTAAACAAATGAGAGGTAAAATATATTTTAGATACCAGAATAGGGATCTGGGTCCCATTTCACAAAACTTGTTCATTGACAAGTTAAGATAGTTGTTATAAGGTACTGAAATCACTGAATTTCATTGGCGAAGAACAAGTTTGTCATAGATCTGCCGTAGTTGTTATTGATAACAAGTTTTATGAAACATGGCCGTGAACTCCTCGTAATACATCGTGTACACATGGGTGAAACCTGTGGGGGACTTGTATGCTACACACATGCTATCTCCAAACTAAATACTGAGATTATTGTGTGGGCAGCCGTCGGGGTGGAAGGGTCCTAGTGGAGGGGAGTGTATAGCAGTTATCTAATGTTCTTCACAGATATTTCCACTAAAATTCACAGGAAATCATGAATGGAATACCAAATGATCTCATACCTATTAAACACCATTCTTTCCAATTTCCTATTGGCTACCAAACTGTACCAAGCTTTAACTCATATTAGCTCAGAGCCAACGTCCTTGTGGCTCTCACCAGACGATACCACTGCCAATGAATTAGATCCATTTTCAACCTTACCCTGAATACAAGGAATATTCATGTAAAAGTCTAAACCTAAATATATTGTGAACATAGCAAGAAAATGAAGAAATCACACACACTTACATACCCTGCATATATTATATATATAGGAAGCGTAATACAAGTACCTAGTAGGTACAAGCAAGTGGTGAGATGTCGTATACATAAAATATTGCCAATTCTTTAGTCAACCATTTACTTACACTAAGATTATTTTGCAAACACACACATACTCAGAGAGGACCTTACACTCTGCATCCTGGCCCAAATGGGGGCCCAAATTAGTAGCCATGATAAGGAGAGCAGATCTTACAAAAACAGCTCTTCACCCAAATGAAATGAATATATGATAGAATTTTAACAAAACAGGTCAATTGAATTATGCCAATGCTTTCTGAACTCTCTCTGCATGGCAAGACTCTTTGAAGGTCTTCTAAAACATGAGGCCAGACAGGTGTACAAAGCAGCATTTATTTGAGCTTTCAATCAGAATTTTAACCCCCCCCCCCCTTCCCCCCAGCTGCAAAATAGAGGTGAAATGGTTCAGCGGTTTCACACGCTTAACTGACGATGCAAAGGTCATGGGTTCAAGCCTCTGCACAGCAATAACATCCTATGGTATGACATTAATCTACATTTGCCGCTCTTGACCCAAGTGTAGCATGTGGGTACCTATACTTGTATCTAATAGGCCTCATTCCTTGAATACACCAAGTGCTGATGACAGTATGGACTAAAAATTGTCCATCTCCTTTGGAAGCGCATAGAGGCATCATATCATAATGGGTTACGAGCTATAAAAGATCAGAATATGAATTTATCATTATTATCGTATGGAAGGTGATCCATCTACACATCACAGTCCACTGGCGTACAAAAACAAATGAATACAAATAAGGTGGTATTGTTACACTTTCTCTTTTCACAAGAGTACTGAAATGAATTGAAAATGAGAACAGGCCCATACACAGGAAGGCAACATTTCAGTCAGAACTTGAAAAATCATATTTAAAATTAAATATATATATATATATACAGTCAAACCTGTCTATAGCGGCCACCAAAGGGAAACGGAAAAAGTAGCAGCTATAGACAGGTGGCCGCTATAGGCAGGTCGGCGGCCATTTTTAATTTTTGCACACACACGCATTGACGCAACATCACTTAGTGTACATGTATCCATGTATATCACTTAGGAAAACAAGCTAAAGATCAACAGATTTGACGTATAACATGTCATATGATATATAAAATGCCAAAATAATGTGCTTTGTTGTCAATAAATGAGAAAAATAATAGATATACAAGCAATCTCTGTAAAATGAATTTTCCCTCAAATTACCACGTACGTAGTCGCCCGCGGTAGACTGCTGTTCTTGATTTTTATAGTCTAAAACGATGTCCAATCATGCTTTTGCATCTTGTCAAAAAATTACAATAATAAGTTTATCTTTTGAATAAAATCATGCAATCAATTTTCATTCAATAAATATTTGCCTTTTGAATGGTTTAAAAGAAGTTTTAACTGTTTTTGAGAACAGGCGATAGAAGGTGCTCGCTTGATTCGTCGAAAGTGCGAACGTCGACAATGCAATGGATCGCTGGTGGACGATCGAGTTCTCCTGCTGTTTTTCAGCAGGACAATCTCGTACATGAAATCGTTATTGATCCTTAAAAAAATAATAGCCGGGTAGTATTTTATTATTTTCACTTTCTAAAAAAAGCCCACTGTTTTATTATTTTTTCGATAGCTTTAATCCTTTAAATTTTTTTTGGATAAAAAAAAATAATAAAAATTAATATTGAAGTGTACGAGCCTGTGCTATTGCGCAATGGCGATCGCTATCAATGCCGACCGTGATAGCTTAAGAGAACAATGCAGGTGCAGGAGATCGCAGCTGGATGGTGCGAAGATTACGTAAACGAACAATACTAGTGCTTAATTCTTACTAAAAAGACTTTTAATCTCTAATTAGTTGGAAATGTGGTAAAACTTTTAGATCTTCTTGGCCATTGTAGATTCTATTCACATCCTTTGTGTGAGAGTGTGACTGAGCTAGGACTCGGTAAACACATCGCGGCTATTTATTATGCCTAACTTTTTATGGAAAAAAATACTTTTTGTGCATCAAGGTACGGCTCGACTCGATATTGGTGGCCGCTATACGCGGTCAGATATTGACCAAGGGATACATAATGGGTGGCCGCTGGCCGCGTTAGGCAGGTGACCGCTATATGCAGGGTCTACAACACAGTAATATCCTGCGGGGGATTTTTTGGTGGCCGCTATAAGCAGGTGGCCGCTATAGACAGGTGGCCGCTAAGACAGGTTTGACTGTATATATATATCTACGACCATCAGCAATATGTTTCATATGTTAAACGTATTAGTTTTCATATCCATATTATATGCCACCTTGGTATTTTGAATATCTAGATAATCTCTTCTTTCTTGCAGTACTCTTAAGCTTCTGCTCTGGAATACTTTTCATTTTACTGACGGTTCCACCAGGTCCATCGAATCCTTGAAAAATCTGCTCAACTGTTCATACAGTTATAGTGTTCAGCTTTGTATAAATACCATAAATATTTTTTTCTCCATATTTGTGCACAACAACTTGGTATTACGTGGAGAAGGTTTACGGTTCACCATGTGTGTTGGTAGGAGGAAAGGGAAAAGGAAATCAGAAATGGATAGACGAGAAAGGATGACAAGAGAGAAAAGAAGAAATAATCTTTCGTGACAATGGGTGAAGTCCTGAAAAGGACTGTAGACCAGATGAGATGAGATGAGATGAGAAGACTTGGTTGATGATCGATGGATGAGCAGCGATGGATTGAGTAGCGAAGGTTTGAGTAGATGAGGCTTGAGTAGGAGGTTACTCGACGTTTCGGACAGGTTGACTGTCCGTCATCAGGAGTGAAGTGTGCTAGACGAGCGGCGGGGTTTTATGGAGTGTGTGCGGACGTCGGAGGAATCGGCGGCTGGAGGTGCGGGCGGGTTGCTGTCGGTGGTGGCGCTATTATGTCCGAGAGTTGAGTGGACGTGTGTGCGGACGTCGGATGGATTGGTAGCGGGGGGCTGGCGGCGTGGAGTCCTTTGTGTGTTAGCTGGTCGAGGGCGGAGATTGTACCTCATCTACTCAAACCTTCGCTACTCAATCCATCGCTGCTCATCCATCGATCATCAACCAAGTCTTCTCATCTCATCTCATCTGGTCTACAGTCCTTTTCAGGACTTCACCCATTGTCACGAAAGATTATTTCTTCTTTTCTCTCTTGTCATCCTTTCTCGTCTATCCATTTCTAATTTCCTTTTCCCTTTCCTCCTACCAACACACATGGTGAACCGTAAACCTTCTCCACGTTATAAGCTCCACCATGCAAACCTTCAAAGATCAACTTGGTATTATAAGATTAATATCAAGATTTCAGTTTAAACAAGATGAATGCGACTGCGTCTCCTATATGCCTCCGCCTAAATTCAGTTGATGGCTCAAACTGTTCTAGAAATATATGATAACGAGGCTAAAAACCAGTAATTTCATGTAATTTCATGTAATTTCATGTAATTTCATGTAATTTCATGTAATTTCATGTAAACTGACCTCTGTGCCCTCTGACCTTTGACCTACTTACCCCATAAAATCTAATCAGTTCATCTTTCTATGGGGACACATACTGGTACCAAGTTTGAAGTTCTCACCTCAGATAGTTCTTGAGATATCGCGGTAACGGTGCTAAAAACCAAGAATTTCATGTAATTTCATGTAAATTGACCTCTGACCTTTGACCTACTTACCCCAAAATCTAATCAGTTCATCTTTCTATGGGGATACATACTGGTACCAAGTTTGAAGTTCTTACCTCAAATAGTTCTTGAGATATCGCGGTAACGGTGCTAAAAACCAGTAATTTCATATAATTTCATGTAAATTGACCTCTGACCTTTGACCTACTTACCCCGAAATCTAATCAGTTCATCTTTGTATGGGGATACATACTAGTACCAAGTTTGAGGTTCCTACCTCAAATGATTCTTCAGATATCGCGGTAACGAGAAGTGGGACGGACGCACGCACGGATGGACGGCCAACCCGAAAAACATAATGCCTCCTCTTTAATATACCCTGTTCACACAATACTGCTAGTACATCTCTCAACATTTGCACTGTTCACATCTTAATGCTAATACAGCATATACGTTCTGACCGGGCAGACGTCACACACTTCACATAGATTACTCGTCAAGAGCTGGGCTTATCTTTCATTTGGTCAGCTTGCTGCATCTCGTATCATGCTGGATAGAAGACGATACTTTCGCAACGTCTCGACGCCGTCGATCTTGGCGGAACTGAGGAAGACCGTCATTGCTTCGGCGACCCTCTCGGACCAGAAATATTGTCCTGGAGTTGGAAGAAAAAAAAAAAAAAGAGGTGGTTATTTTTCTTTCTGTTTTTGGAAAATAATTGCTACTTCAGGCATTAACAGATAATTATTGACAGCTGGTGTCATCACCAGTCCTTGTAAATAGAGTCCTGAATAAGCCCATCAAATTCTTTCGCTACTGCTGAGATGATGTTAAACATTTTATTACTATCAAAATACAAATGGGATGATGGTGAATAATTATACTGTTTACAATTAGAAGTGTTCTCTTTGTACGTGAATGCCATCATTCACAATGACTGCATGTCCAATGGGAGATTTCACATATTATCAGTGATCTCAACTTACAAAAAAAAACCCCAACAAACAGAACTTTCTCATTCTTTGCCAATTTATTCTCAAACCTTCACATAGATGTTTTTCAGACTCTTCGTGCTTCTACTTGAGCCAACTTCCTATGAAAGGTCAATTACCCTTTAACAAACAATAGTCTGCTACCATGAATGACCATCTATGGCTAGCATATGAGACACATTTCCTTTCCTAATGAAATATCTACTTCTTCATGCAATGGCCTGCGTTAACCCTTTCACTGCCCTGGGCTTAAACCACCTACATGTAACTTTGATATTGCATCTAATATTTTTAGACAAAAAAGCTAGTCTGTCTTCTTGAAATCTAAAATGGGTGCAATAATTGTGAAGTAGAATATGATGGGACATTATATACAGTATGTAAAGACAGATAATTAAGAAAGCACTTTGATAGAAAACTTGTCTTATGAAATCCTATTTGATACATGCTTGAAAACCTGGTTGTGGCACCAATTAAAGGAGAATCAACCCCTAATTACAAATTTACTTATTTTGGAAGGTGTAATATATTCCTACTTATTGGCCTAAATCATTTTCTAATAAGATATCAGAAAAGGGTATAAATAAAGATATTCCAACACCCGGTATCGTCTCCTACTCATTTCCATGGGGGCTGCCATTTTCTTGCTGATTTGGAGTTGTACATGAACCATTGAGAAATGTTCCAGTCAAGAAGATATTTTGAATCCAAGACCTAAATTGCTTTTCTTCATTACCTAAAATCCCATATGTGACGAAAAATATAAAGTGGGTGTTTACATGTATTATAAAAATTAAATCTTTATAATGATATTTTTAAAATGTCTGGTTTTGCCTAACAAAAATCTATTTTCTTGGATTTGCCAAACAGAGCAGAACATAATATATGCAGCATGCATTCTGACTTTTCAAGTCCATTATCCGAAAGCAGGTGAATGCATAGTTTGCCGCTATAGATGCTCAGGGAAGAAGCATCCATAAATTTGAATTAATTTGCTCCGTCCCATACGTCACAGTATCGAAAAAATAGATTTCTATTAAGCGAATATCGATTTTCAACAGAAATATATAAGGAAATCTTCAGTTTAAAAATAAATTGACATATCTATTCTATATTTTTAATCTCAAACGGGTTTTTAATTATGAAAAAGGCAATTGGGCATTTGGATTAAGAAAATCTTAATGTACACATAAAAAAAATGGCAGCCCCCATGTACTGCTAGCAGACGATACATATCGTGGCCTTCGAGAGAAGGCCACAACGTATTGGCATTGATCAAACCAACCCAAGGATCAGTGTACGCACTGATTTACCACCAGCACTGAAAGCTGAAAGAGGCATCTTGGCAACTAAAGCATACAAATTCAGAAAAGAAAACAACTTGTCAACCAAAATTGTTGTTGTCGGCAGCAAAGTCATTCTTTACACGAAGCCGAAAGATTCATCAGAATGGCAACGCTACAAAGAATAAGGGGGTAAGTCAAGAAGAGGATTTCGCCAATTAAACAGTTCTACACGTATCTTCCATGCCTAATTAATGATTTTGCGATATTCATTTGGAGAGAACCTCCCACCCCGACAAATTTTGGACAGTCTTTCAAACCTAACATCTATACTTCAATAGAAAAAGAACAAGAATCAGTTACCGTACTATTTAAGAAAAATAAGTTTTTATTTACATGCAGTACCATTACTATTATGAAAATTGTGTAATTAAAATTACAATGTATTCACATGCATTCATTATGACGGTTAGTTACGTAATTTAATATTGGTCTTTTATTACTTATGTTGGACAATTTATTTGCTAGTGAATTAATTGGACTTCATGACAATAGTGCATTTTCCACACAAAAAAAAAATTGAAAGAAGAAAAATTCAAAATAAATTAATAGATATAAAACCTGGAGTAACCTGGAGAATTGTATATAATTACTCCCATTTTTGGTAGTTGCTGCAGGAAAAAATAGATTACCATGCCTATTTAATATTTTTTTTTATTTTTTTTTTTGTTATAACTCTCTTTTTTTTTTCTTATTAGAGGAATTACAATCTCTCGAAAGTAATAAGGAAAAAGAATTTATTAGCTATGTTTTTTTTTTTTAATCTGCTTGAAGCGTTTGTCTTCATTGATACCGGCGAGTGCGTATATCTTTCTCATTTTTTCTACTTGCTACTTAAATCAGTCGCTGATAATCTGTCACCTG
Organism: Heliocidaris erythrogramma; assembly: GCA_025617745.1. Lineage (NCBI taxonomy): Eukaryota > Metazoa > Echinodermata > Echinoidea > Camarodonta > Echinometridae > Heliocidaris > Heliocidaris erythrogramma. The sequence continues at coordinate 41,326,629 of CM046864.1, read as the reverse complement.
TAAAAGTAAATAGGAAAGGGGAAAGGAGGAAGAAGGGGAAAAGAAGGGAAACAGGAAAGAGAAGAGTATTCGGAAAATTTCTTTACTTTCTCTAGTTAGAGGCTCTCCGAGTACTTCACTATGAATCGATACTGACACATTTTCTTTGTTTTGTTTTGTTTTTGTTTCTGATTTTTTTTGTTTTCTTAAATCATCAATTGCTTGATTCGTCTGTACTGAATTTAGTCTTTTTCCAATTTACTGATATTTACTTGATAAATTGACATTTATTACAATTATTTACTGACATTCATCACTTTTTGTGCAGAATGTTCCGTTATAAAAATGGTGAGATTTATATAACCCTCAGTCTTTTCCTCTCAGTATTAAAGGAATTATAATCTAACGAAAGTAATAAGAAAAAAGCATTTATCCGCAATGTTTTTAATGGACTTGAAGCATTTGTCTAGATCGATACTTGCACATATCTTTCTCATTTTTTTTCTCAATTTACTGATATTCATCACTGACAAACTGATATTTATTAGAAATGTTGTTAATCTACTTATTACTATACAAATGCCTCAAGTACTGTAGTCTTTTTTTTTTTCAATTTTACTGACATTCATCACTTGACTAATTGGTATATATTACAATTATTTACGGACATTCATCATTTTTTGAGCTGAATCTCCGTTATAAAAAATGGTTAGATTATTTATAATCTTTAGTCTTTTCCTCTCAGTATGAAAGAAATTATAATCTACCGAAAGTAATAAAAAAAAAAATTTAAAAAAAATTATTCGCGATGTTTTTTAATGTACTTGAAATATTTGTCTAGATCGATACTTGCGTACATATCTTTCTCATTTTTTTTTCTTTCAATTTACTGATCTTCATCACTGACAAATATATATTTATTGGCAACGTTGTTAATCTACTTATTGATATACAAATGCCTCAAGTATTGTAGTCTTTTTCCAATTTTACTGATATTCATTACTTGATTAATTGATATTTATTACAATTATTTACGGACATTCATCATTTTTTGTGCTGAATATTCGTTATAAAAATGGTTACATTTTTATAACCCTCTCAGTATTAAAGGAATTGTAGTCTAGCGAAAGTGATAGGAAAGGGAAAGTATTCGCAATTTTTTTGGTGTGCTTGAGGCGTTTGTCTGGATCGATGGTTGCGTATGTCTTTCTCATTTTTTCGGTTTACTGATGTTCATCGCTTGACAAATTGATATTTGTTGGTAATGTTTTAATCTACTTCTTAGCTGGACAAATGCTTCAAGTAGTCTTTTTCCAATTTCACTGATATTTAACACTTGATAAATTGATATTACAATTATCTACGGACATAATTTTTGTGCTGAATCTCCGTTATAAAAAATGGTTAGATTTTTTATAACCTTCAGTCTTTTCCTCTCAGTATTAAAGGAGTAATAAGAAAAAAGGAATTTATTCGCAATGTTTTTAATGGACTTGATGCATTTGTCTGGATCGATACTTGCGTATATCTTTCTCATTTTTTCTTTCAATTTACTGATATTCATCACTGACAAATATATATTTATTGGCAATGTTGTTAATCTGCTTATTGATAAACAAATGCCTCAAGTTTGTTTTTTTTTTCCAATTTTTACTGATATTCATCACTTGATTAGTTGATATTTATTATAATTATTTACGGACATTCATCATTTTTTGTGCTGAATCTCCGTTATAAAAAATGGTTAGATTTTTTTATAACCCTCAGTCTTTTCCTCTTAGTATTAAAGGAATTATAATCTACCAAAAGTAATAAGAAAAAAAAAAATATTCGAAATGTTTTTAATGGACTTGAAGCATTTGTGTAGATCGATACTTGGGTATATCTTTTTTTTTTTTTTTTTTTTTTTTTTCTTTGAATTTATTGATATTCATCACTGACAGATTGATATTTATTAGCAATGTTGTTAATCTACTTATTACTAAACAATGCCTCAAGTACTGTAGTTTTATTTTACTGTAGTTTTATTTCCCAATTTTAATGATATTCATCAATTGATTAATTAATATTTATTACAATTATTTACTGACATTCATCACTTTTTGTGCTGAATATTCGTTATAAAATTGGTTAGAGTTTTTATAACCCTCAGTCTTTTCCTCTAAAGGAATTATAATCTAGCGATAGTTATAAGATGAAAGAATTTATTCGCAATGTTTTTAATGTACTTGAAGCATTTGTCTACATTGATACCTGTGTATGTCTGTTTCAGTTTTCCCCCTTTGTCTTACAATCACTGATAATCTGTCGCATACAAATGTAAATAGGAAGAAGATCGGAATAAGGAGAAAGAACAGGGGAAGGAAGAGTATTTGAAAGCTGTGTTTACTTCCTCTAATGAGAGGCTTTGTGGGTACTCCACTATGAATCGATACTGACATCTTGTCTTTGTTTTGTTTTTGTTTTGTTTTGTTTTTTGTTAAATCGTAAATTGCATGATTCGGTTGCACCGAATTTAGTCTTGTTCCAATTTACTGATATGCATTACGCACCGAATGGTAATATGATAAGTTTTTTTTTTTTTTTTTTCTTTTGAAAGTTTTAACATTACCTTTATGGATTTACAATAATATTATAATTGAACCTTTTCTATTTAGTACATCTGTAATACATTATAAGGTTCTATATGCAAACATGTACAACTTTTCTCTCTGCACTGCTCTTTTTCATGAAAAGAATCATTCTCCAATTCTATTTCGAAATAAATTCACTCGAATCATGTATTTCTCTAACAAATTGACTTTGATAAATTAAGTATGATATTACTGTATTATTATTTAAAACTTCATAAACGTTATTTGATGCAGCAGTGCCGAGACAAGAGTTCATTAAGGGTTCCATATTAGTTATGAATGTATTTTATGGCTGAGGTGCTCAAGATTAGTGAACTTGTCATTATGAAAGTTAATCATTTGATTAACGCTTTAGGAACTCATCATCATCATCATCATTCATCCTTATGTCACCTCCCATCTTTACATGGTCATTTCATTCTCTTTCCATCTCATGACCATTACCACTGTCATACTAGTACGACACAGAAACTTTACATGCGAACTTGCTGTTACACTTTTAATCACAATAGATTGGTAATAATAGCTATTTTTTATGACTACTGATCTAGACCAGTTATCTATTTTCAATACCAACAATTTATCCTTTGATAGTAACTATTACTCAATTGACGAATTTACTTCTAGTTTTCAAAAAACAGGGAATAGATTTAGTTTACTTCATGTAAATGCTAGAAGTCTAAGCAAAAATTTTGATTCTCTGGAAACATTGCTATATACTTTGAACAATTTTCCCTTTTCAATTATTGGTGTCACAGAAACTTGGCTTCATAATACTTCGCCCAACCTATTTAACTTACAAAATTATACACTGATCAGACATGATCGAGAAGAAAAGAGAGGAGGGGGTATAGCATTTTATATCAATGAACAACTACAATTTAAATTCCGAAAGGAAATATCATTAACACAAACTGAATCATTGTTTTTAGAAATCATAAATTCAAACAGCAAAAATATAATCGTTGGATTAATTTACAGACCCCCTCATGGTTCTATAAATTCATTTTGTGAAGATCTTGATATATGCCTCCATACTCTTTCGGGAGAAGGCAAACAATTATATCTAATGGGTGACTTTAATATAGACTTGTTATCTCATAGTAGTTATCATGATACACTTATTCATATTATTTATGCTAATAGTTGTTATCCGCATATAAATAAACCAACCAGGATAGATGGTCAATCTTCAACCCTTATAGATAATATTTTTTCTAACATCTTTGACAAAGACATGACGAGTGGATTACTATACTCCGATATATCCGACCATTTGCCAATTTTTTTAATATGTAACAATGACACTTCAAATAAAAAGTCAGTTAACTCAAACATGTACAGAAAGCAAACACCCCAACATATTGAATCCCTCAAAAGTGATCTAGCAAGAGAAGAATGGTTGGATATTTATAGTGAGTCAGATGCAAATATTGCATACGAAACTTTTAATAAAAAGTTACAGAAGTATTACGACAAAAATTTTCCTCTGGTATCTGTAAACAAGAACAATAAACGTTGTAAAATGCCATGGATAACAAAAGCAATTCTGCGATCCATACACACAAGGAACAAACTTTATAAGGCTTATTTAACAAACTCTACTACTCTTAATAAAAACAAATATAAAACGTACCGGAACAAATTAACTAATATCATTCGAACTTCTCGTAAAATGTACTATTCCGATAAACTTAATCGAGTGAAATCTAATATGAAATCTACTTGGGAGATTATAAACGATCTGATTGGCAAGAAAACAAAAAATTTACCTACTAATAATTTTACAATGGATAATACAGCAATACAGTCTGAAGATATAGCTCATACCTTTAATTCCTTTTTTGTAAATATAGGACCTAATTTAGCAAATAAACTCAATAAACCGAACGAAAATTTTACTAAATTTCTTCCTGAACCTACAACTTCTTCACTGTTTTTTAATCCCACACATCCCAATGAAATAATCGAAATAACAAAAAATCTCAAGTCAAGTAAATCGCAAGGCCATGATAGAATCAGTGCTTTTCTCCTGAAACAAATTATACATTTTCTCGTTTCTCCGCTAACTCACATATTTAATATATCTATTAACACCGGGAAATGTCCTGATTCCCTAAAAATTGCAAAGGTAAATCCCGTTTTCAAAAAAGACAACCCCCGCGAAATAAGTAATTACAGACCTATATCAATTCTTCCCAGTATATCAAAAATCCTAGAAAAGATTATTTACAAAAGGTTGTATAACTTTTTAGATACATTTCATTTTCTAAATCTAAATCAATATGGTTTCAGAAAAAGACATTCAACCGACCTAGCTTTAGTACAATTATATGATAAAATAACGAATGCCATAGCCAATAAAGAACACGTAATAGGAGTATTCATGGACTTATCAAAAGCCTTTGATACGCTTGACCACCATATTTTACTTAAAAAACTTCACTCTTATGGAGTTCGTGGAGTTGCCCTCTCCTGGTTTGAGAGCTATTTATCTAATAGACAACAATATGTAGTGTATAATGATGTTTCTTCAAATTTCCTACCAATCCAATGCGGTGTTCCACAAGGGTCAATACTAGGCCCTTTACTTTTTCTATTATATATTAATGATTTAACAAATACAACGCCTCTTTTATCTTTCATATTATTTGCAGATGACACAAACATTTTCTGTTCACATCATAATTTAAATACCCTTGTAGATACACTTAATAATGAGTTACCAAAGTTATCTTTGTGGTTCAAATGCAATAAATTGTCCCTTAATTTAGATAAAACCAATTTCATGTATTTTAAGCACGTAAATTCTCATGTCATTGATTTTCCTTACGACATACTTATAGATAATGTACCTCTTGAAAGAAAGATACAAACAAAATTTTTGGGCGTCATTATCGATGAAAATTTATATTGGAACGAACATATACGTCATATAACTGCTTCTATTTCTAGGAATATTGGTATACTTTACAAAGTAAAGAAATTTGTCTCTTGTAAAACGCTCATTATGCTTTATAATTCATTGATATTACCTTACATAACATATTGCAATTTAGTATGGGCCACCACCAACAAAACAAAAATCAACTCTATTTACTTATTACAAAAGAAAGCCCTTCGCATATGTACTGGTTCACCATATTTATCTCACACTAGACCAATATTTTACCAACTGAAAACTCTAACAGTATTCGACATCAATTCACTACAAAGTTTACTGTTTATATTTAAGTATCTAAATAACTTGCTCCCTCTTTCATTTCAAAACTTTTATAATTTAAATAACACTATTCACTCCTACCCTACTCGCAATTCCTCCAATTTTCATCTTTTCAACCCAAAGTTACTGATTGCCCATAGATCAATAAGACACCATGGTCCCGACCTATGGAACTCTCTCCCAGAATTCATTAAATCCTGTTGTTCCCTTTACTCATTTAAAGCCAAAGTTAAAACGATGTTACTATCTGAATATATAACGTAAATTTCTGTGTCAACTCTTCATCATCATCATCATCATCATCATCACCGTTATCATTATCATCATCATCATCATCATCATCACCATTTTATCATCAATATGCTCTTAACTTAAGATTTCAATTATTTATCCATTCTGCTTATTTGAACATGTTTTAGCTATTTCACAATATTTGTCTGGGGCTGCCATATTCTCAAGCAAACTGCTTATAATGGCAGTCCTTCTTCCGCTAATGATTTTATATGTTATGAATTACAATAATTTGACAATTTATCATTTCGTGTTTGTTTTTGAAAAAATAATTGTTACATATACATGTACTTGTTTATGATTCAGTGTCAAAAAGTACTCTTGTATTTTATTTTATATACAAAAGAAAAATGTAATATGAATGCAGAAGAAAATAAATCAAATCAAATCAAATCAAAAATATTGCGAGCAGATGATAAATTTTGCTCAGAAAATCTTGATTCGTATCGACCTCGTATATTTTGACGCGAAGCCATATAGTCTAACAAGAAGGAATAAATAACACCTTTGAACACTATCGTCTGTATTTTTGAGGTTAATTCCCCTTTAAACACATTTCACTAACCTTTCATGTGATCTGCAAAACTCTGGACCTGATCTACATGCAGCCAACCAGCCGGTGCCTCCACTACAACGCCCTCTATGGTCGCGCGGTGTACATGTACGGTGATCTTGATGGCTCCCCTTGTCTTGGTCACACTGAATCGGGGTGTCTTGCCATACACCCAGTCCCAACTCTACAATAAAGAACAAAAAGAATGAGTTTAACTCTTATTATCACCCCACCTAATAACAGATGGACGCTGATTTTATCAGCCTACAGTAACGCCTTCATCACAGCGGAAACTCACTATAACGAGGACCTTGGGACCATGAAAATTACCTTGTTATATCAGGAATCTCCTTATATCAAGGTAAAAATACAAAATAATATTAAGACATGGGACCATGAAAATTACCTTCAACAGGAAGCTCTTGACATCAGGGTAAAAAAACAAAAGAACATAAAGACATGGGACCATGAAAATTACCTTGTTATATCAGAGCTCTTTATAGCGAGTTTCCACTAAACATGTATTCTGTAGTAAACCAGTGTTTTTTTAAGCATAATGCACTCCATGTTTGTGTATCTCATGTTGCATATGCCCTTTTTTTAATCCCCATTTGCCATTCCGTTACACACACACACAAAAAAAATCTGTTGCATACGTGAAGGAGCATTACTGATGTTTATGCAAAGTAATTGAAGTCATTGCTAAATTCCCAGAAGGGTAGGTCCCTTCATGCTTCATATGTTTCTTCTTTTCAGGAAAAACGGTGAATGTTGACGTTGTGGATGATAAATATTCCATCTTTATATACCGAGAACTAAAAACTAAATGTAATATTTGGAGATATCAACATGTACAACAGAACCTCCATCAAACTTTGTTCACAAACTACTGCTTATTCATACTTATTATACAAATGTGAGATCATAAAATGATTTTTCATGCCTTTCCAGTTGTGCATAACAATAAATCAGTTCAATCAATTCAACCGAATGCACTTCAGTACTGTGCTTTCAATGATATCCATATATTTGTAACTTTGGGAGACAGGAACTCACCTTTAAATCTTTAGACATATCAGATATTCCTTTCCACATTTGTTCATCCGTCGGGTCAACTTTATATAACTGCAAGAGGAATTAAAGCAAATAATGATAGCAATGAATGTTGCTTGTGTAGCAAAAATCACTACAGTAAACAAAGTCCTCAGGTCCTTAAAGAAAAAACAAAAAGGGTATAAAGAGATATTAGAAATAAATGTGTATATACATGCATCAAGCCACTTCTTAAAGCCTTTCTACATAATTGATTTTTCTGATTCGCAAATCACATTGTAAATAATAGCTTCTCATTGCAAATCTTTATTCAACATTAAATACATGTATAAAAGAAGGGCACTAAAACTGCAAGAGATCAATCCCCCACTGCCTCTCCGCTGACAATATAATTGTTTCAATATACAAAAAAGAAAGTCTGATTCATAGAGCCTGTAAGAAAAAGGAGAGCATCATCATAATTTTTTTTTAAATGCAGCATGCTCACCTTTGTATCTTTTGAAGGTTCGTATTGCTTGTAGTACTCATCGCTGATACATTTGATAAGGCTCTGGTGGCAGATAGCGGGTTCGATGTCCCCTAGATTCTTCACTTTGCTGTGAATGCTTGCTGTGGCCTTGTTATCTAGACCTTCCTGTATGGGTGTGTGACAAAAAAAAGAAGGAATACTAAGTCTCACATATCGTCTGCTGAGAGCCAGAAGGATGTTAACTATGTGTTAAAATGGCATTAAACTGGCAAAATTTGAACAGCGCCACCTTCCAGTAACGGCTAATTGAGATTATAAGATTGAGATTATAATTTGAAAATTAATTGCGTTCTATTTTGAATTTTGACTAACGGCTGTTTGGAAAATAGGCTCATTTTATATTTACAACTATTATTTTTGACGCTGCACATGTGGAAAATTGCCTACAGGTACATTCTAAGCTTCTACAAACTAGCATGGGGCATGATGGGAAAATTAGAGGCACAGACACTTTCCAAATCCTGTTGAAAGATGGCGCCATTAGGAGCTTCAATTTAATGTCACTTTAAAGTATAGGAGTAACGCCCTTCTGGCTCTCAACAGACGATATCAATTCTAATATATTTCAGTAAAAAAATCAATACTAAGCATTTACTGCAAGGCCATATCTAAAGTCCCAACTCTGATGAAACCATCATTTGATATCTGCTTGTAATAATGTGAATAGAACGATCTAATGGAATAAAGAAATACAGGATTTCTGTGTCAATTCCAAGACCGCATAATTTCTCGATACAATGAGACTTTATAATATGAGAAAATATATTCAAGAATTGAGAAAATATATCCAAGAATTGAAAAAATAAGAAGAAAAGAGTTCAATTATGAAAATGAATGAAAATTAAAATATGGTTTAAAGTAGAAATAGTAACAAAATGGAAAATGAGAAATAAGTCTCATAACATGATTGTTTATTATGGTCATTTTGACTGCATGAAAGAGACAAACACTACACTCTGACATAGAGATAGAGTCGATTTCTGGTCTTATGTTTGCAATGTGAAAGAAATTATTTAGAAATATTATGTAAACCATAAGAATAATTGTGGATTTGAGGTTTTGAAATAAATTGAAAAGAAATTGAATAAATCATCCTGAAAATCGCATACAGTGAACAGCACTGCAAACAGAAATGGATATGTGGGACTACACACAAATGTGGCATGAAAGTTGGGTCAAAATTGTTAAGGTAATTCTATTCATATTTCAAATATGAGGGCATTTGAACAGCTATCTTTTTTAAGGGACTTTCTGCTATGACACTCTTCCAAACTGACACTGATTACATTAAAAAAGAGAAAGCTTGAGTTCTGGGAAAGGTAAAAAAAATAATTTGTGAGCTTTTTCATTCTTTTTTTGTTAGTCGGGAAGATTTTCATAATAGATACGTGCCCTGAAAAGGATTGCTCTTCAAATGCTCTCACATTCAAAATATGACAAGAAACAGCTCGAATGTTCAGGCCGAATATTTGTGTGTAGTCCCATATACACATTTCTGTGTGCAGCGAATGTGACTCTCAGCAGGATTTAGTCAATTTCTTATCATTTTGGTGATTCCAAAACCTTACAGCATACACTGATTCTTATGTGTTAATCAACCTTTCCCAAATGTTTTGGGACAGTTTCTTTCACAATTCAATCCATGACCAGAACTCAACTTTATCTTTAAGTTAAAAAACACTCTTCATGAAAACGAACAGGTATGTTTTGACCTGACCTTGCTTACATCTAACATCTCTTTAAGTCTGAGTTTGTTGACGCTATGAAGGAGTGTGCAGTGATGATAGGCTATCGTACGACCCAGCTTGGAAGATGTTCCAGATATGTAGAGATCACATAGTCAAGGAGAAAAGTGGTATTGGCATTGCAGATTATAAGTTCCAAAGTGCACTCCATGATGAATTGTATACAAAAGTTTCACGCAAAAAACAACTTTTGAGATGTCATTATAACAAGCGTCTGCCTGTTGAACCAAAGATCATGGGTTCGAATCCATCCCTGGCGGATGATTGAAGCCTGCGTTGTGTGTTAATATACCCCTCCTGTTACATCACACTTCTACGTTACAGTGGAAAATACTATGTCCCTCGGATAGGACGTTAAATGGACTCTTCAAGTAAGAGTAGGGGGAACCCAGGTGCAATGGTACACCTGCACATTCCAATCAGTTATACAGGGAGAAGAAACCCTAAGGGTCACAGTGATTCAGTTCACTTTACCCCTCCCAGGCACAGGTGATACCAAATACTTAATAATAATCTTGTCTATATTTTCTTCTGTTATCTCCCATCCCTTCCGCTCTCCACTCTCTTTCACTTTTATCTCTGGTACTTCAATAGTTTATACAATGTTGAACTTGTGCAAACTGGCATGCCAAACACAAGCATTTTCTTTTGCATTGGAGGAACCGTGTCTGCTTCAATTACACTCCATTACTTTTTTTCAAAACTTTGTAAAGGAGGAAATAAATATCGGTTTGAATTCAACTGAATTTAATATTTTTACGGCAGCAAGACCACGCGGTCGTCCCCCACTGAGATGGAAGGACCAGATCAAAGCAGATAGATACTGGTATGCCCGGCCTGGCCACTGCTGAAACTCAAGCCCGGGACAGAGGGGAATGGTGAAGGATCACTCGCGGGACGGCAAAGGGACAACCCGTCCTGTGCACCTACGTCAAGTAAGTCGAGTCAAGAAAACAATATCATTATCAATACCCAGGATAGCCGCATCAGTATCGTATACTCTTCTCCCTGAGGCTCCTGCTATCATACTATTACCCAGGCTATAGCCGAGCTACCTTGGTGCTTAAGCGTACCATCTATCAAAGGATATCTTGAAGAAGTTGTCAACGACAATGTCATCTCTCTCTGAGACTGATACAGATAGATGTGGCCAGCTCCTCTGTATGGCTCTAGTGATCAGGTCCAGGTTTTTGGGTCTGTTGTAACGCTCACGGGTGGAGAAGAATGTGATATTCAGGTTTCCCAAATCCTAGAGATGAGAAAGATAACATATAAAAGTCTGCAGTTGGAAACAAAACGTAACTAGCGGAAAAATTGAAAATCCACAAACAGTTATGGGCAATTCCATGGAAAGCACTCCCTTCCATAATGTCCGTAACAGAGATAAATAGCGTGATATCTAAGAAGCGAGAATGCCCCTTCTATTCATCTGTTGTTTGTTAATAGTCATGATCATAACACTGAAGTATCCAAAAGGTGAATTGAAGGGGTATTTTTGCTACTTGGATATCAGGCTATTTATTTCTGTTACGGACATTACGGAAGGGAGTGCTTACCATGGAATTGCCCTTTAAATTTAAATAAATGAGAAATAGTATTGTATTTTCCTCTATGAAATGAGAACATGCAAACTTTAATTCGCCAAATGTATGCAGCTTAACTTGATTGAAGAGAAAGTTGAGTTCTTGGAAAGGTGAAAAATAATTGAGCTTTCTCATTCCTTTAATGTCAGTTTGGAAGATTATCATAGAGGAAATTTCTTCTGAAAAGGACTGCTCTTCAAATACCCTCATGTTCAAAATATGACGAGAAACAGCTGAAGTGCCATAAACCCATTTCTGCAGCGAGATTGGGTAAATTTATCATTTTGATGATTCCAAAAGCTCACAGTATACACCAATTCTTATGTAGACATGATCAACCATTCCTAATTGCTTTGAGACAGTTTCTTTCACAATGATATTCACATGACCAGAACTCAACTTTATCTTTAACCCTATTAGGACCAAAGTCAACAACACTATGTTCAAAGTGAATAGTATTTTAGTCTTGTGGAAACGAGAGGGTTAAGGCCCCCTCCCTATCAGAGATATTTAATTCATTTGAGCACAACCTGCATCAGCTTGACCATGCTTGTAGAAAAAAGATAACATTTTTCCTTGAAAGGAATTCATATAATGTTTTGCATTAAATTCTATTTCTATTGATTTCATAGATGAAACCATTTAATAAACAAGAGCCCCAGGGGGCACGACGCTCACCTGAGGTGGATCAATTCACATCTGGTGCATGTTCTCTCTAGCACATGAACAACTTTCATTCTTCATATATAGAAGTATCTCTATACACAATACCAAGTCTGAGCTTCCCACCAAGTTCGGTTAAATTCCAATCATGGGTTTTGGAGAAGCTGAAAATGTAAAAAGTTTATGGATGGCGGACAACTTGCCCCCACCCCCCCCCCCCCCTCCAGTATGTTACCCCCACAGACCCCCTATAGGGCCACTCAGAAAAAAATCTCCATACACAATACCAAGTCTGAGCTATTCCTGGTTCTGGAGAAGATGTTTGAAATTTACATAGCTTTTACAATTGGGGGCTCTCCCCCTGGGCCCCCTGGGGCCACATGTACCATTTTAGCACCTTTGGATCCCCTACCCCTAAGGATGATTCCTACCAAGTTTGGTTGAATTCCGATTATGTGTTTTGGAGAAGATCAGAATGTACATTTTGCCTGGCAGCGCCCCCCCCCCCCCCCCCCCCCCCTCCAGTATGTTACCCCCACAGGGCCCCTACAGGGCCATTCAGATAAATTTCATGAACAACATTCATTCTTCATCCATAGAGGTATCTCCATACACAATACCAAGTCTGAGCTATTCCTTGTTCTGGAGAAGATGTTTGAAATTTACATAGCTTTTACAATTGGGGGCTCTCCCCCTGGGCCCCCTGGGGGCCACATGTACCATTTTAGCACCTTTGGATCCCCTACCCCTAAGGATGATTCCTACCAAGTTTGGTTGAATTCCGATCATGTGTTTTGGAGAAGATCAGAATGTACATTTTGCCTGGCAGCGCCCCCCCCCCCCTCCAGTATGTTACCCCCACAGGGCCCCTACAGGGCCATTCAGATAAATTTCATGAACAACATTCATTCTTCATCCATAGAGGTATCTCCATACACAATACCAAGTCTGAGCTATGCCTGGTTCTGGAGAAGAAGATGTTTGAAATTTACATAGCTTTTACAATTGGAGGCCCTCCCCCTGGGCCCCCTGAGGGGCCACATGTACCATTTTAGCAACTTTGGGTCCCCTACCCCTAAGGATGATTCCTACCAAGTTTGGTTGAATTCCGATCATGTGTTTTGGAGAAGAAGATCAGAATGTACATTTTGCCTGGCAGCGCCCCCCCCCCCCCCTCATGTTACCCCCACAGGGCCCCTATAGGGCCACTCAGAGAAATTTCATGAACAACATTCATTCTTTATCTATAGAGGTATCTCCATACAAAATACCAAGTCTGAGCTATGCCTGGTTCTGGAGAAGAAGATGTTTGAAATTTACATAGCTTTTACAATTGGGGGCCCTCCCCCTGGGCCCCCTTGGGGGCGACATGTACCATTTTAGCAACTTTGGGTCCCCTACCCCTAAGGATGATTCCTACCAAGTTTGGTTGAATTCCAATCATGGGTTTTGGAGAAGAAGATGAAAATGTAAAAAGTTAACGGACGACGCACGACGCACGACGGACGACGGACAAATTTCCATCGCAATAGCTCACTCGAGCCATAGGCTCAGGTGAGCTAATAATAATTAGTGAACAGGGGTGGTATTCTGAGATTTATTTTATCTTGATTTTAGTGAAATCATTTTAATTGTCATAACAAAATGTACACTTATGGCGCATCATTGGTTAATGACTGCGCAAAGGTGGCTGCGTACGCGGAATTCATCTGCGCAAACACCAATGAAATGTTGCAATTCAAAGTTTGTAATGACAAATAAAATCTTTTCACTAAAATGAAGATAAAATAATTCTCAGAATACCACCCCAGACCCTTTTGTCAGGCTTTCCTGTCACATTACCAGAGCTCATATTAATGCAGGGCTAGGTTACAAATTTCTGCTGTAGTTGCCTCTGGTTACGAAAACATGTCCCGTATTAGCTACAAACGGAAATTCAATTTAATTCAACTATTCACGCAATTTCCATTTATTGTTGATATACCCACAATAAATCCTACTGTCATTTCTTTTATAATCCTGTCCTAGTCAGGTCATAACTGAACAGTGGTATTTATCGAAAGCCACCGCACACTGTACGACTGACTGCGATTCGATTTTGGAAATAAATCGCAATAGTATTAAATATGGGCATTTTAACAAATAAAATCTACCTGATTCAAGTTCGGAACAATAATATAAATACTAAACTTAAGGGCCAAATCAGTTCCAAAATCGTAGACAATTGTAGGACTGCTCTGACGTCACTACGACTCAGAACCACTTGATTTATTTTATTTATCCGAATTCAATTTTACAATCTATAAAATTCTATATGACTATTCAGAACCTCAATCAAAAATATTTCATGTGTTTAAATGTTTATATCACATGCTATTAAATTTTCTCCTGACATCGGATCGCAGACGTATTGCATAGTGTGTGGTAGGCTTAACTTACATGATACACCGTGCCTCCTCCACTTCTTCTTCTGGCGAGTTTGACATTTGAACTCCAGAGCAGACGAAGATTGACCTCTGCCCAAGGGTTCTGGTGTCGACCGATGACCACACAGGGGTCATTCCTCCACAGGATCATCAGATTTGTGTCCGACAGGTCTGTGTTGTTGTATATCCTGGAAAAGAGGCATTCAGTATAATTTTATTCATTAGTGTATACATGTAGCAACACTTCTCAACCTTTTTTAACTCGAGGCCCACTTTGGCTCTTAGAAATTTTTCAAGAGCCAACTTACAAAATCTTTAAATGCTCGCTTGTTTGACAGTCTCGGACCAACCAGGCATGATAGTCTGGATTAGAATCCTGAGCTAGATGCTAATACTAGCTAAACACTAACACTAGCTAGACGTTATAAACACTAATGAAGTTCACATGCACACGTCTGAGTGCAACAACACCAGCTGGACTACTACACTGCTTACCCCCCATTTCGTAAAGACATACATCTTTTGAGAAAATTATTAACAAGCAACAATATATAGCTTAATTCCAGCAGTGTCATATAACACCAGACACATTTTGAAAATTTATTTTAGTTTTAAATATATTTAATGGTCGACCTCCTGGCCCACCTGCATAAACTTCATGGCCCATCAGTTGAAAATTGGTGGTGTATATAGCACAGGATCATGGAATGATTTGAGATGAAAAATTTTCATACAAACAATGATGGTAGAATCATGGTGAAATGTAAACTGTAAAATTTGAACAATATTGAGATACATGTATACACTATTTTATTTGCCAATGCTTGGAGGCTTTGATATGAGAATGTAAATTCACAAAGGGTAATCTTACTTTTCATTCTGTCCACTGAAACACTTGGAAGAAGAAACATAAACCATCATTGCCATTATTGCTTTTCATCCCTCTCCCCCACTCTCTGTCTTCTCCTCTCTCTATTTCCCTATTCCCCCTATAGATCTTCTTTAGCTCTCTTATTTGTTCAACTTACCAATCTTCAAAGGCTAGGTTTGCATGAACGTCTGTTGAAGTAGAAACATACACAAGACCCTGCATGAAAAAAAACAAAACATGACACATCTTATCATTATAAAAAACTTGGGTTTGCAAGATGAAATGAAGTATTCCCCTTCCTCATGTATGATCTAGCCTGGACCAATCCAGGCTAATGCACACAGAGTCTATTGTACTAGTATTACAGAATTCAGCTTTGCAGGGGTAGAAGGTTACATCAATTTAACTGGTACATGTGCATATATATTTAAGAGTGTACTAACCCACTCACACATATATGCAAGGTTATTTACAATAACCTTGCACACATGACCTCTGTACTGATGGGATTGCCTTCTATATATGCAAGTGTGTGTTCTCAAGCTCATATTACACCTTCACAAGGGCAAGATCGCCAGCAAAAAAAAAGGCAGGGAAAGAGTGCCGTAAGTGACCACCGCTAACCCTAAATGTATGGCCATCATTGTAGACCATCTCAATATTTTTTTTCAATTTTAGTGGGGGGTACATATGGAACTCTAGCCAAAGCCAGGAAATTTCACTTGATCAAGGTGCTGGAGATTCAATTGAAGGAATTGTCTGGAAATACATGTACATGTAGGATATGATCCTAAAATATACAAAGGAATCATTTCCCCAGAATTTTGTCGATTATTCTGGTGTTTCTACCTCTTCAACTTAGCGGCAGACCGCCGCCGAATTTGACATAGCCCCACACAGGAGTGGTTGTGTGGGTGGTACTAACCTTGACTTTGTCTACTGTCTTCTTGCTAGCTTGTTTCTGCAAAGTTCTTTTCATGTAGGCAAAGGTTAAAGGTCGATTCTTCATCAGCATATTCCCTCCATAACCTCTAAAGCAGGAGGTTAAATGCCTGCAGATTCTAACGCTTGAAAGCGCCATCTTGACTTACTGGCACCAACTAGAGTAGAGAAAACCAAACAGCAATTGTCAAAATTTTATAAAAATCACTTTATTACATGTACAAGCTTATCTGAAGATTAGCTTGTGCTCCACAATAATAGCTTTAACGGCTAAATAGGCTTCAATATGTTTTGTGCGTATTAGCGGGGATTGGTCCAGTCCAGATCATTCATACACCAGAGGAAAATAATTATTATAAATTTCACTTTCAAGTCTGAAACCAATAATTTGCAGCATAGCAAGAGTTGAAGAGTACCTGAATCAGGTAATCTGGCAAATTTTAGAAAATTAAATCTTGCTTGCCTATTCCGAACGTTGCAGCAGTCAAAAACTGACAACAAAATTGCTCTAAGCAAGACTTGATTTTCTTAAATTTGCTAGATTACGGGATTCAAGGACTCTTCAACTCTTACTGTGCCACAAATTTTGGGTTTCAGAGATGATTTCAAGTGAAATTTTAAATAATTAATTTCCTCTCATGTATGAATGATTTAGACTGGAAAAAGGCCCGCTGATACACACAAAAGCTAATGAAGCCTATTCACCCGTGAAAACTATTACGGAGTACAAGCTTATCTTCAGATAAACTTGTACATGTATAAGTGTGCATAAGATTAAAAAAAGAACCCCTACTTTGTAACACTATATTCCTGCAGTGTTGCAGGAAATTCATTTCAAGGGAAATTGCTCATTCAACATATCTCTTTTTCCCTCTTGTTAGATTAATTAGCAAATGTTTTAATTACTCTGTTTTAAAATCTTACTTAACCATATAGTCTAGTTTTGAACAGAAAATGTCCTATTAACAGTTAAGAACTTCACCTCCAATGTAAATGACACCGATGAGGGGTAATGAAGATGTAAACTCAGGTGCCACCTTAATGTGTTATTGTTGGTTACTTAAGCCTGAAATTAAAGGGATTAATGATTTTAAAATAGAGATAAGTTGAAAATATTACTTTAAAGTTGTTTAATTTGAATTGGCTCTTAGGTTATGGTAAGCGGGATGTGTCATGATACTAATACTACATGTACATATTGCTGATGGTACAGATTAAAAAATTGTTAATGTTAGAACTTAGAAGTGAATACAACTTCTCTCAATCACATCATGATTTTGATCATCCTCTAACCACATACCTGCATAGATTACATAGCCTAGACTAGTCATATCATAGACATAGGCCTAGTCTAAGTTTGTTACTCAAAGGTTAATTATAATGCAAATATTAAAACATGGCAGTGATTCATGGTATGCAATGTGGTGACCTCTATATAAGCTTTAATTTGATACCAAAATATATCAACAAAATAGGTGAACTTCAAACTCAAGTCAAAGTGACCATGGCGACGGTGAAGTGTATTTCATTTTCAATGACTCTTGAGAAAAAAAAATAGTCTAGGTCTAACGATACACAGCACTGTGGCTTCGCGACAGCGCTGTACAAGCTGGCCATTCAAAAGCGTTGCAAACCGCGATTACAAAATTGCGACTACAAATTTAAATTACATCCTTTCTTGAAGTAATTATAGTACCAAATCAAGCTTAAACTATTACTTTATTGCGCTCCCTAACTTAAATTTAGTTAAAGGGATACTCAACCGAAGATTGTGGACGTTTTAATGCCGCGAGAGGGCACCGTGATCGTTACCTGATCATGCCGTTGCCCCGCGGGGCGCAAACCTCGGATAGACTGGTCGCCGCAAAAACATGCACGCTACGCTTGAGCTCGAGCTCGGTCAGCTTCGTGCAGTCGAAATGTAATCCCACTTAGTCCAACGGACGCGTTCGATGCACAAACTTTGTGTACGAGTGAATGGGGCTTACGCAATCCTGACTTTCCCCACGGCCGCCCGGTGGCGTATCCCTTTAACTAACTTACAACTTACAAAAAAACGATGATTTATTGCGTCGTCTGCCATTGTCTGCCCACAGTAGCTGTACTATCACCTCTGCCGTTTGCGAGACGAGATAGTACAGCTACTGTGGGCAAACATGGCAGACGACGCAATAAATCATCGTTTTTTGGTAAGTTGTATGTTAGTTAACTAAATTTAAGTTAGGGAGCGCAATAAAGTAATAGTTAAGCTTGATTTGGTGGTATCCGGTCAAAACGTCCCCGTGTAGCGTACCAAAACGTCCCCGCCCTTTTCCCCCGCTCTGCCTCTGGCTCAATTTTTGCGTTATTCGCTCTTTCTATAGTCAGTTGGTAGACTGCTTAGGCTACTCTTATTTGTTTTCTTCTGCAAAGTATAACTATATAATAAAGTTTGACTCACGAGTGAACTTGCTTTAAAACCCCTAAAACCGAGTGCATGCCTCCACAAAACTGGAAAACTCGGCCACACATGCGCACATTGCATCGGGTAACCTTGCATCGTGGGGGTGCTTATGTGCAAATAAAGATTCTATATTAAATTGAATATACGTTTATTATAATTGCTCTGGTCAACTGTTAAACGTTTGTACTAGCCGTGCCGCTGCTTACCAAAGTACCCCACGCACACTACATTTTGACGCGGGGACGTTTTGACTGGTAAGCGATTTGGTACTAGGCACACCACGAATAGTGGTCATATTGACCACTACGAATACAATATGCAAAAATAGTTGGTATTTTCTGTCGCGTGTAGTAAAGGTATGGGGGGAAAAATAAGATAAATATTTTAAATACTTGCTTTCAAATTCAGCCCTTAAAAATCTCACTCCTACCTCAAATGGCCGTTAGGAAGAACTTTTGATATTTTCAGCAAAATCCAAAGTCAAAATCTTGTCCAAAACCGGAGAAATCCCCGCCGATTTGTTTCGCGATCGCGTGTTGTTTACATAATAAAATTTTTGTCCACAAAGAAATTCGGGATCGCAAGCGCACATCGATCTTTAAAATCGCGCACACAAAAAATCGGGATCTTTCCGTGTATGCCACAGGGACCGAATTTTTAAGGACAAAACTCTTTTGGGGAGATGTCAGCGCCCGCGGCGACCAGGAAATATACACATTGACTCCGATAGCTCGTTTCGCGAGAATCAACAGTAAATTACGGATTTGATTTTTGAAAATATCTTTTCCAACATTGGTGAGTTGAATTTATTGTATTTCTTGGATATTTTGGGGTCGGTTTTTGTAAATTAAATGCCGATTTTGAGTGAATGTTTGTGACTTTTGTGCAGTGGTGTTTTAAAAAGTTGAGGTGTATGACTGCCTACATTCATGACATTATACACACGAAGTATAGGAATGTAGCTATGAGTGGTACTAGGCCTATAATTACTTCAAGAAAGGATGTAATGAAAAAGCATGCAGTCGCAATTTTGTAGTCGCGGTTCGCAACGCTTTTAATGGCCAGCTTGTACAGCGTTGTCGCTTCACGACAGCGCTGTCATGGCTGTGTTACTAGTGTACAGTTTAGTCTAGGTCAGGCATGCAAAACTCTCGCATCTATTTTCTGGCCCAGGCCCAGTTCAAAACGCATGGCCGAATGTGATTGGTAAAGTGAACTCTATGAATAGAAATGAAAATCTACGAAGCGAAGTTAAATAGTAAACACTAAAGTTTGCTACATAATTCGATAGAATCGAGTCAGTAGCGCAACGGTGAATTCACACGCCGACGAAGCCGGGCAAAATTCGTCTCTCGTTGCCTTGTCTCGCTCGAATGGGTGCGGCGTTTCGAGTGTCTCGCCTCGGTCCGGCGTTGACGTTGTGACGTTGCAGCTCAAATCTTGCTTTAAAAATGCGAATACTGAGCCTGATATTTAAAGTCACTATCCTATAATATTCTGGAGATTTCCATGACATCAAACGATAACTAAATTGGGAAAATTCGTAAAAACTAAAAACTTACCGGTACGTCTTGTCAAAAAAATGGTGAATCTCTTTCTTTTCAGTTTGTGATCTTCCGTGCGTGCCAGCTAGCTTCGACTTCGCAGACATACACGGTACGACGAAACATCGACACTGCACTGCACTATCTGAGTTTAGTTATGAGAAGCCATTTGGACGTCTTTATTTTCTTCTCTCAATAATTATTATTCTGTAGAATGTGTGTGCGGCGGGGGGGGGGGGGGGGGGGGGGGGGGGTGTTTTTAGAAACGGTTCCTGCGATGTGCGTAAGATAGACCAAGAAATCAATCACTTTCGTAGCGATTGAACAAGTTATTCTCGAAATCTTCCAAATCAATAATTGGGAAGACTGTGAAAAACCATCATTTTTGCATCATTTGGCCCGCACACCAAGCCAGCCTGAAGTATCAACCACCGTACTATCAGGCTCGGTGGGGTTTCACATATTTAAAAATTAACCATGGATTATCGCTATATGAATCCTTACTATAATCCTTATTCCTTACTATAACTAGCAGAAATTACCCGTGGCACCATGGGGGGGGGGGGGGGGGGGGGGGTCTTCTCCTATGTACAGCCCAAGTACCATTCACACTGAAAGGCAATTAGTTTGTTGATGAAACATATATGAATAATTGATTCATAGCAGACTTCTCTTTAAATATAGATAGGAGGTTTAATTTAATTAGCATTAGGGGTTAAACTGGGGAAAGAACTTGAATATCATTGCGGAGTGAAATCAAAATCTAACTATACATGTAGAATGGAAAAAATGTATTGTAACACGGTGTATTTAGTAAGCAGTCAAGAGGCAATTATTGTAATATAAAAATGTTATCATTACATGTATTAAGTCGAAAATAAATGTGTAAGTATATGTACCCTACAATGTACAACAGATTTCATTTGTTTGTAGTTCTCCAATTAAAGGTTGCTCAGTCATAATAGGGGAATGTTGAAAGAAGCGAGAAGTATAGTGGAATGCTTAAAGAAGCGATAGAGAGAGAAAGAGTGATACAGTGGGAAACAGTGGTGGGGGAAATGAGTGAGAGAGAGAAACAGTGGAAATATGAGAGGGTGAGAAACAGCCAGTGGGAAATTGAGAGAGAGGGAGAAAAAAAAAGACATGCAGGGGATAGAAATTATAAAGAATACATGAGAAAGAGAGAGAGAGAGAGAGGGGGGGGGGGGGGGTTAGCAGCTGTGATGAAAAGTGATAGATTTGGAGGGCTTCCACTGGCATGTTTAGGTTTCTGATATTTTTTCCCCTGGTAGGTTAAGTAGTTATGCATTAAACGAATTGATAAAAATCTTAGAACATACACTGAAAATGTATATTTTATGGAACTCTATTGAACTATGCATGGCATCTTCACTTATTAGAATTCAATATTCAGTTTCCATTCAAATAAATAATAATATTGACATATGTTAGATCAGTGGCGGATTTAGGGGGGGCACATTTATTTTCGACTTAATACACCCTCTCATATTTCCACTGTTTCTCTCTATCTCTCTCTCACTCATTTTCCCCACTACTGTTTCCCACTGTATCTCTCTCTCTCTCTCTCTCTCTCGCTTCTTTAAACATTCCACTATACTTCTCGCTTCTTTCAACATTCCCCTATTATGATTGAGCAACCTTTAATTGGAGAACTACAAACAAATGCAATCTCTTGTACATTGTAGGGTATACATATACTTACACATTTATTTTCGACTTAATTAATACAATCATGTAATGATAACATTTTTTATATTACAATAATTGCCAGGCGCGGATCCCCCCGTTTCGTCTGACAAAGTATGCCCCCGGACCCCCTAGGGTTCGTCAGTGTGCGCGCCCCCCCCCCCAGTTCTGAAAATCATGTTTCCGCCCCTGATTGCCTCTTGACTGCTTACTAAATACCGTGTAACAATAGTTAGATTTTGATTTCACTCCGCAATGATATTCAAGTTTTTTCCCCAGTTTAACCCCTAATGCTAATTAAATGAAACCTCCTATCTATATTTAAAGAGAAGTCTGCTATGAATAAATTCTTCATATATGTTTCATCAACAAACTAATTGCCTTTCAGTGCATGTGGATGGTACTTGGGCTGTACATAGGAGAAGACCCCCCCCCCCCCCCCCCCCCCCCACGGGTAATTTCTGCTAGTTAATACAATATGAATTGATATGTCTGATCTGATAATCAAGGTGGGGAGGGCCAAGGGAGAAATTTGCACCCTCAGAAATATTTTCAACCATCAACAGAAAATGATAAGAAAACTCGCTTTCAATCATTATGAAGGAAACATTTCAAATTAAATTGTGACCAAATTGCTCTACAATGAACCTCATAATTTAAGTATAATTTTTCCCCAAAAGATTCTTGGTCACAAGACAATATTGTTAAGCAGACGTTTTGAGGCACCGTTTCGATCGAGCCAAACGAAGCGAATTTCAACGGTCTTTCCTATAGTCATGAATTGAAATAAAATCTGAAATATTTTTAAACATCCAAAATTGCAAATCAATAGTTCATGAATTGATATTAAAGAGTTAAACCTGTCTAAACACTCTCAATTGAAAAGGAATGAGGCAAAAAATGTTGATTGGCTCACAAATATCTATATGTCTCATTGTGCTGTTGCTAATGATAGGCCTATATAATAGATAAAAAAATTAAATAAAATTAATAGCATGATTGGCAGATTACGAATAGCTGGATTCCCCTTCCGACACAAATTAGGGCCTGCATGGAAAAGAATTTCTCTACATCAGCATTGGCTCGGAACGGTTTTGCCCCCGCCCCCGAACTTAGGTCCAAAAGATACGTCACTGGGGAAGAGTTAAACATGCCTTCTTTTTCATATCTTAAAAACTTTTTCAAATAATGCCTGGGTCCTTCGTAAATTGTGATTTCCGAAGGTTTGTTATCTCCACGGTTCGTTCCGATCAAAGAGGGCTCCTTACTGAATGTATGATCGAGGGCCGGGTTCATATTTTTTCATTTTTAGAATTCCATGCCCTATTTTATATTTTGGAATTTAGTGAGCCCTATTCTATTTTCAGAATTATTAACCTTCTGAATTACGAATCTAATGGGGTAGGAATTAAAAGCTTCGGAATGAGCGTGCTGCAATTCGTTGATATAATTATTAATGTATGTATGTGTACATTATTTAACTAGGCCTATATAGTTATAAAGAGTTAAACAATGTTAAACATGGCCCACCCTTTTCAAGGGCTCATAAGAATATTCCTAGAGGACTGTATAAAGGCCCACAATCCGTATGCTCAATACACCCTTCGTCCCAAGCTAAAACCCAGATAACGGTTGATTCATAGCAGACTTCTCTTTAAATATAGATAGGAGGTTTAATTTAATTAGCATTAGGGGTTAAACTGGGGAAAGAACTTGAATATCATTGCGGAGTGAAATAAAAATCTAACTATAGAATAGAAAAAATGTATTGTAACACGGTGTATTTAGTAAGCAGTCAAGAGGCAATTATTGTAATATAAAAATGTTATCATTACATGTATTAAGTCGAAAATAAATGTGTAAGTATCCCCTCTTTCAGTTAAGTTTCCAGAGTTAACCTTTTTTCTTTAAAAGAAATAATTTCTTTCTTTCCTAAGCGTGTTGTACGAATTATAATTATGTTTCACCATAACTATATCAGATCTCAAAATTTCAGTGTC